>CAAKHC010002844.1:0-37282 GCA_901007825.1 Macroramphosus scolopax | reverse complement strand
GGGGACACTTGAATTCTGCACCAATCAACTCGCCTTTGGATTCTACCCCTGTTTGGTGTTTTTCATTCTCCTCTACGACCTGTAAGACCTTCAAATCATGCTTAATTGTCTTCGGTCGAACGACCGAAGGTCTAAAAAGTCCCTATTACCCTAACCCTAACCCTAACCCTAACCCTAACCCTAACCCCAACCCTAACCCTAACCCTACCCTAAACCTAACCCTGACCCCAACCCTAACCACAACCCCACCCTACCCTGACCTGATCCAAAACCCTGACCAGGACACTGACGGTTTTCTTATAAAAAGTTTTATTAGTTTGTTTGGTTTTGTTTATTTGCTGTGTTCTCCTCCTCTGGTTTTGGGACCCGGCTCGGGTGGCGGCCGCATTCCTCTGTCCCCTGGCCCATTGCCTGGGGATCGTACCCTGGTCCCCCGTGTGGAGAGCAGGGTTTGTCCACCTTGCGTCTGGCTCGGCGCCACAGACCGAGACAGGATCCTCCCAAATACCAGGACCCCCTTGGCAGATCAGCAGGCCTGCGCAGTAAAAGCTGGACAGCAGTAACAAACCCTAACCCTTTCCCCAAACCTAACCCTAACCCTAACCCTAACCCGAATACCAGGACCCCCCCTGGCAGATCAGCAGGCCTGCGCAGAAAAAACTTGACAGCATGAACAAACCCTAACCCTTTCCCCAAACCTAACCCTAACCCTAACTCCAGACCTTCACCCCAAAACTAAAAATGAAGCTACGGCAACAATGTTAATCCCAGTGACCCACCGTGTGGCTCGTTGGTCTAGGGATATGATTCTTGCTTCGGGTGCGAGAGGTCCCGGGTTCAATTCCCGGACGAGCCCTTAAGTAACTCAAACTGTACTTATAACCACAACCCCTTAACCCTGACCCTCTTCCCTTACCACAACCTTCCCGACCCATGCCTAACCCTAACCCTAACCCCACCCTAAAACCCTAAAAATGAAGAAAATGTAAAAAAGTTAATCCCAGCTACTTAAAACTTGGTTTCCTCTTCTAACGGGGCTACTATAAGCAATCACACGGAGTTTCAAAGAGAATTAAAATATTTAAGGCTTTGATACAATTATTTGGTGTCACTAATGGAAAGAATCTCACTGGATATTTCCTAGAGCTGCATGTTGGAGCTGCGGCAGAGTTCCTCTGTGAGTTTCTCTGTGAGCAGGCAGCTCCTCCAGAGGCTCCTGATTGATTTGGGCTCTTTACCAGATTAGAAACATTCACCTTCACTTCCTGCAAACTTTCTGTTTTCAGTTTGTGCAGTTTGTCTTTTAGCAGATTAACGTTTTCTGAATTCAATCTGACAAATCCAGACTGATTGACTGACAAAGATTAGTGTGTGTCGGTGTGTGTGTGCGCTGTTGACACACATTCAGTGACTTGTTACACTGTCTGTTTTTTCAGATTATTTTTAGCCAGAAGGCTTAGTGTGACACACACACACACACACACTTATGAATTATGAATTATTTATGTCCACATATATTTACATTAATCCTGTCTGATCGCCTGGATGTGACTGCTTGCCAATGGTATCTGATTAGTGTTCCCAGGATGAATATATTAGAACATGATGATGATTATTAGTAATAGACAGGATGAACAGCTACGATCAGACCCAGGATGTATTAAGTCATAGTATACCTTTAAAATAGAGAATAATCTTTCTTCTCTGGTAAAGTAAAAGCTTTTAATTCACATTAATGTCCCATATATTGTGTGCTTACAAATATTCATTTTTGTGACCCGTCCAAAATGGCAGTGGCTTGCTGCTCTACTTCAATGTCTCAGACAGTTGCACCGTACTCATGCAACCGAGCAATGTTGAGTCACTGCAGCGGAGGGGAGCTTTGGCCCAGGCAGGCCACCGTACAGAGGAAACTCATTGTAGACTCTTGAAAATGGTGCATTTAAAAAAATAAATGATAAGATACGATAAAATAAAAACCTTTATTCTTCCCACGACGGGGAAACTTACAGCATTACAGCAGCAAAGTGGAGAGTGCAAACAATAAAGAGCATTTATTAAAAAACAATAAGAATAAATGAATAAGAACAGATGTATGGATGAATCATAAAAATAAGAACCAATGAGTCAGCGTACACTAGTCCCACTGATATAATCAATAAGCTGCATAGAAGCTACAGTAATGCAGAGGTAAGAGCAGTGATATTACATTTAATTAGCTACTGCTCATAATACAGCACAGCTGGGAACAAGAATCAGTTTGCTGTTGATTAATACAGTATTTTTAACTGTAATAACTCTTGTACTTAACGGTCGGTCTGCTCAATCCATGGCTGCTCAGATCCTTCTGACACCTTCTGGCTGGGCTTTACATTTCCATGACGACACAGACAGATGGACTGGACTAAAGGTATTAAAGGTCCAGTCTGTGGAATATTAACGAGGTATGCTTGAATTAGCTTCAATCGTGTCAGTGTTACAGTCACATGTTAGAACAAAGTAATCAGTAAAATCAGAATCAAAGGAAAAGTTCTCTCCATAGAAGGTGAAAGCAATAAATATCTTTCCTTTCTGTGGTTAGCACCACAAGCAGAGCACGCCAGGAGCATTAGGTCATCTAGGTGTTGTTTAATCAGGATGTCAAGCTCCAGCCGGAGGAGTGTCACTGTTCGGACACAATGACCTTGATGCTGCGCCACCGTGTGTATTTTGGGGAATGGGGGTGGCAGGAGTCTGTGTTTTGATTCAAAACATCCACCTGGATCACATTTTGCCCCAGAGTCTGTTAACCTGAGGAAGGTCGACTGCAGTGAAGTCTACCATCCAAACTGAAACTCAACTGGGAAGCATCACAGACCAATGTCCTACTTGTGACCCCTAGAGGCCGCAGTCATCATTACAGCCAGAATGTGAAAGCATCAGACCAAATTAAGTATTTTGATGGAGCTATTTTGTTGGGGGGGGGGGCTTTCTGTCATCTGTTACACCAGTCTAGAGGAAGGAGGGAACAGCGTAAGGAAACAAATAGAAGCAGCATTCAACACTAAAGTGAGCGATTTAATTGCCTCATGGACAATAATAACTGAAATGAGCCAAGGCCAACACAATAAGCAAATCTCAAGCTGTCTACCCACCAGGAAACCTGTCTGAGCCCTACTTTTCACGATAGTCTGTGAAGCATCCACGAAGAATTCACTGTTAAATAATGAACCTGTTAAACCTTGCCATCCCACACCGTGGTAGTTCATGGAAGAGAAAAAAATATTCTCTCTTTTTTTTTTAGTCAGAGTTGGTAATGTTTGTTGTGAGGATCGAATTTTAATTTGGGGTTTAAAAGGGCTGGACAAGGTAATATCTCACCTGCAGCAAATATGGAGTTGATAGTGATTGATAAATGGAAACACAGTTTTATAAATGTGTGTGATTAATTGACAGTATCATTAGTGTAAACCGAACACAGATAAGGTTGTATGGAACCATCTGTGGTTCTGTGCTGTATTAAGGACTCACTCAACATGGCACTGGCTCAAAAAACTGTTCCATCACATTTCCCTCTAAAAATAACTCAAAATGTCAAAATAACTTATTGTGCATTCCAAGTCATTTATTTGGGAGCAGTTTAACAGACAAAACTGAACAATTCTATAGGAGATTGTTTTGATCCAAAAAATATGACTTCAGCTTTATACAGCATTTGAGATCGATTTGAGAAGTGGGTCCTTCAGTTTAACGCTTCATTGTCTTGCCAAGAGCTCTTAAAAAGTTTGCCGGCTGCTGTTGAAAGATCCGAGAGTGAACCTGTGGCAGGTTTTATTCAGCAAATCAATGAATGATTTCTCTGGGTTTTGGCAAAATCACGAATGCCTCGCTGAACATTGATGTTGGCTGACAGCCCGTCCTTAGAGTCTTGCAGACAGCTTTAAGCCTCTTCACCTGCCTCTCCTGCCGTCGACACTTCTGCTGCGCCGTCTTCAGTTTCTTCCTAAGATGCTCAACATGAACCTCCAAGTACTTAATGCGTTTGTTCTGCCGTGCCGAGTCCTCTGCCGTATAGTTGTGATCACAGGAGACCGCGACTGACTCAACACGAGTGTCTGGCAGGCTTCTCCCAGGCTCAATCTCCTCCTCTTCCTCCTCCTCCACAGCCGGGTCAGAGGTCAGAGGCAGAGAGTGAGGGAAGTGGATCTCTGAGGAGAAGGGATCCTCCAGGGTCTCTGACTGTCAGACAGAAAAGAAAGTTCTGTTCTCATATTGTTCTGGTTATTCAGAGAAAGCTCTAAAATAGTTAAATCCAGCACCAGTGAAACAGTTGAACAATTGTTACGTTTGGTTGGTGCGTGAAGCTGTCAGGGTTAAATGAACTAAGTAGGAAGTGACGTCTTAAGTGCAGACCCACCTTGATTACTGGACTGATTGAAATTTCATTATCATTCTGTCCCCAGACGGACAAGTTAACATGAAAATCTAATATGAATGATGTAAGCAAACAGTAAAATTAGCATTTAAATCTGGAAGTTTGTAATTAAAGAAACAAACAAATTTCAGAATGTGATCAAACGTTAGGCGCTTTCATTTAGTCCATTTCATTCTCCATGATGGAGCCAAACTTAAGTCTTTGCAGTGGATGGAAATGCTCTGAGCTGCTTCACCTTTACGCTGAGGTTGAAGGTAAAAAGTGATGGAACAGCATTCTCCTTCAGCACTCGATTGTTACACTCGCGCTTGAAGCAGTCTTGGCTGAAGTGCTGCGAGCAGATGTTGCTGTACTTCGTCGGCTTGAAGTTGTTCCTCCTCATTGCCGACACCCACTGACCACATATATCTGGACGTGCCAGGGGAAACCTGGAATTCAAAATGCAAAATCAATATAAAAGTGTAGAAATATATTTTGTATTATATTTATCATCTATTCATACTTTTGTAGGTTTCATATTATCTTGCCAGAAAAATTACTGTATTTTACTTAAGTCAAATTTATGTCAAAAACTGATTGCCTGAAGCTGGCACCTTCACAAATCCTCTCCTGGTGGACATCTAAGGGATTTTTTTAACAGGGAACAACTCTCCCAGTCGGGTGAAAGAGTCAGCAGACTGTTTTAGAAAAACTGAGAAATAGTACTTCAACTGACTATTTGACTTTTGTTATCAATAGACCGGAGTTTACCATTTCTTGTTTCTGGATGGGGCGAACATGCAGAACATAACATACTATGTTAAGGGCATGCACAATGAGCTGGTCAATTCGGCATAATAGAAATCTGTGAAACGATGATGAAATTAAATTAAAATCATATTAACTGTAATATTTGGCCGTTGCCACCAGAACCAAGGTGCAAGATAACTTCTGACTGAGGTGTAGTGGGGGCAGTCGGAAAAGCGGAAGAGCTTAATAAAACATTTTCAAAGGATACAAGTAAAATGTGCTTCGTTGGCCGATTCTACCAGTAAACTGTAACGTCACAAGAAAACTCAAATGTGTCACATTCTATTACCCAACTGATAAACCGCAAAATACCTGCAATACGTTGAGTGACATACACAGGTTGGTGAAAGAGACAGAATGATAAACACAGTGCTTAGCCAAAATGTCTGAACAGTCGATGCTAATGCTAACTAGTCAATACTGTTTCAGTGGACTTACTTGTGGAAGGAGATGTCCTTTTCTTTGTGGTAGCGGTTCTTACAGCCGTATGCCGAACACGTCTGCACCATGACTGATTGCCGGACAACATTCACCGACACCCGGACTGATAATCCACGACGCTCCGCTGCTGAGCATACCTTTCTCCACACTGGCTTCCCTGCCACTAACAATGACGGCCTGCGGATCCCATTGGAAGTTCCCCAACTTGTTTTGCTGGCAAATATTACGCGTGTACCAAATCCTAATGGCCCGTGAATAGTGCCAATGATCACCTGTCTAAGGAGACAATCGTGTGACTTTTACGTCTGAATAATTATGATTATTATGATTGAAACGATGACAACTTAGTAGCGTGAGGTTATCGGAGAGATAGCCTTTCGTAGCATAGTGCTAGCGGAGCAACAGCCTTTTGTAGCATAATGCTAGCAGGGTGACAGCCTCTCGTAGCATAGTGTTAGTGGAGACATAGCCTTTAGTAGCATAGTGCTAGCAGGGTGACAGCCTTTCATAGCATAATGCTAACGGTGACACAACTGTGTTTGTACACCCAATGGTCAAATGCTGTTGTTTTTAATTTGCTTCATAATGTAAATTGATTGGATTTTAGAAATCAGATAGGAATAGGATGCCTTTGTCACTCAATACCTGCCACACTGCAACTATAACCTGATAATTGTATGACATCAAATTAGTGAATCCTGCCTTGGATTTTTAAATCTGGTACTACATGAATCAGGATGCTTTACTCTCGAACAGAGAAATGTGGTCGTGAAATTTGAGGTATGACTGTACCTGTATGACTTATTTCAATATTTGTAAGCTATCAATATATATTCTAGGTGATGGAAAAAAAATATCTTCACTTTCTATAGTTTGGACTAACATACAGTTGGAAAAATGTTTGGGGAGCTGAACTCAAGAACACTGGCGCCATCTAGTGGATCAAATGAGAAATAAATTCTACCAAAAAGACTTGGACGAATTGATTTTGACTCGTATGAAACGTTAATGTCTCAATAAAGCAGAAAACAATTCGAGAAGTTGTTATATTTATTTGCGACTACACCAACGAATATGATCTATCGTGTGACTTTTACGCGTGGATAAGAATGGCACGGTGAATTTTGCCTCGGATTACCTGCCTAAGGACACTGTCGTGTTTATGGCAGGGGAATTGTGCAACGGATTATGGTGCGTGCATTGTGCCAGGGATTATTGTGCCATTCTAAACTCCTCAGGAGGAGAAGGAGTGTACCCTCCCGACCCCACGGTGAGTGCTTGTTAAGAACCGCTACTGACGGCGAAATAAGGAAGAAGGTCACTCCAATGGTTTGTTTTGAATCATTTATTTAAAGATAAATTGGCATCACGCAGACAGTCACTTCCTGCAGCAGCCGTCAATGCGTCCACCTACGTCCCATTCCGAACAAGTCAAACACAGACAAGTCTGATGCAGATGTGAACTGCATGAGACTGGGTTTAGGAGCCAATTGTTTATTCATCTTCAAAGAACATAATTTTTCTTAAACAATTAAAATAATTGGAAATATTGATAATGATAAAATATGACTGCAATTTAAATCCTATAATATAATACAACTGTAGAATTATAGAAAACACAAGGACCGATTATTTTGGGCGACCATGTCAGCACTGAAATGTGCGACTGTTTGTAGAATCCACGAACATACCTCACATAAGAAAACATTGATGAAGGAATCTTCATAAAGACTGAGTGTGGAAGTTGTGTGGAAGTTTTTAAAAAGAAATTTGCTTTTGTTACAAACTTAAATTCCGATGCGTTCCAATAAATTGTGCTAGCTCTTTCTATAATATCTTTAAAACTGTTTTTCAGAGCGAGAGAACAAAGAAGATATATTGATATACTGTGTTACTTTAGGTTTTGTTTGTTTCATTGTATGCGAAGCAGTTATTAACTTTTCATAATTGTATTAACTAGTTTATTTTGAAGTGCTTTTTTTTGTGGCAATATTATTTTGGCATCGATTTTGGTATCTAGAATTGAAAAATGTAGTGATAACGGCTACCAAATTTCTGTTATTGTGACACCCTTAGTCCGAGGCATCATGTTGTGTGTGCATTTAATGCAGCGGGAAGCCAATGTAAAGCCATTCACATCAATATGAAATACACAGAGCTATAGATCTGGGCACCGAATTGTTCCAAACGACTCTGAAGCTCTCTCTCACACACACACCATTGTCACACACGTCAGCGATGTACCCTCAACATCTAAACCAACTGTGAACAAAAAAAACAGCCCCTATAAAGTCCTTTTTATGCTGCTGCACTTTAAGTGAAAGTAAAAGTTAACATTTCTGCTTTTTTCTACTACTCAAGCTGCTATTGTTTTGCGGTGCTCTGCGCATCCCAGAATACAAAGCACACCTGGTTACAAGAGACATTAAGCTCAAATGTACATGGGTTCACCTGGTAGTTATGTTGGATCAACTTCAGATCCCATTCAAACAACAAACTGTACCAGTGTTGAAGCTGGACAGAGCGCACCTCCTCTACAGTGTCTTAGTGCGATTGTTTTTGTTCAAACCTGAGTGTGTTTACTGGTTTCACACTTGCCAAAATGAACCGCACCAAGAAGAAAAATACCAGTTCAATTAAATTCTGTCTAGACAAGGCAGTTGTGCTGCCCCATTACAGCCTCCACGTCCGCTGCAGAATGCCTCGTGATGGGTCTATGATGTTCTTGCAAACCCTCTCTGTATCTGTTTGTTGCATGTCTATAGCAACATGATATGACCATGAAAACCTTGCAACTCCAATTCGTAGCACTTTAAAGTGCTGAAGGAGGACAAAAAATACTTTACAAACAAGATTTTTGTTCATTTTCAGACGGTTAAAAGTGTTTCACATTCAAACACCTCTTATGTTCTCCAAAGTGTCAATCTATTTCTTCGCTTCTTCTTCTTCTTCCTGCTCCTCTTTTTCTCCTCCATCACCACCTGCAGCTTCTCTCTTGTTGCCATTTTTTCCACCATCTTCATCTCTACCGACCTCATCCTCAGCTTCTCTGGAGTCTTCGTCGTTGCTTTTATCCTGAAATACAAACACATGTTGGGCTTGATGAAGATCTGTAATAATCATGAATCTTTATTGTTTACACGTTAAATTGGTCAATAAGTTAACAGTAGTCGGCGCATCAGTGATGGGAGTCCAGTATTTACCTTCGTCAGGTGGCTCCTCCTCCGGTTTGGGATCCGGGCCTTCATCCTCTGGGACAGCGCCAGCAGCTTGATGTGTCTCTGCCTCCTCTTCGCCTTCTCCGCCACCTCATTACCTTTCTCTTCTGCATGGTCCGAGTCAGAGTCCTCTTGCCTCTGGACCCTGCTCCGTTTCCTGGGCTGCACCATCCTCTTAGGTTGACTACTCTCTTCCTTTACTCTCCCTTTTCCATCCTCTTCCTCCTCCGCGTTGCTGGAGGACGAGGAGCTGCCGTCACCTCCCAGAAATGAGCGTTTCCTGCGGGTCACCGAGCGGCTGTGGTCGCTGGAAGTCGCCCCAGACTCGCTCCGGTCTCGCTCCTCCTGATCGCTGTCTTCCTCCGGGGAACTCTGAAAGTCGGACTGCGATCCGGAAGAGGAGGAAGAGGAGAACGAGCCTTCGTCACTGTCGTCCAGCACCGAGGCAGGCAGGCCGATCTGTCGCTTCTTTGACGCGGCCGCTTTGGTTTTCCGCATTGAAGCGAACATTTTTCGCTTGTACAAACTCTCCATGGCTGCAGGCGCGACCGAGACCAGCGAAAAGGAAAAAACTGGGCAGATTTTAACCAAGAAAACCTTCTAACACCAGCGTGTCACAAAACAGCAGCTTATTTCTCTGTTAAAACACTACACAGCACACGAAGTCACCTGCCAGTAGACGTTTTCTAAATGTACGTACACAGAAACGGAGGGTTTGCGTATGACACAGATGGATTTATGGCCAAAAAGCGCCACATTTCGCAGATTTTCATCCCAGCTCTGCTAGCTGTGTTGATGTTGTTGCTCCCTCGCCTTCTTCGCTGGTGGAATCACAGAATCATGTTAGTGTTATATCGCCCCCTGTGGGAGATCAGCGCAATAGCTTGTCGAGCAATAAGTTACGTTTCCTTTTTCAATAAAGAAAACAATTCATTTTCAAGATTTCTCTCAGTATTTTAACATCACAATCTAGCATGAGAAAGGGAGAGTTTGCTGATTTTGCATTGATGAAAATCATCAAGGCCTACAAGCACAGTTTGAGTAATCACTCAAGATGCATTTTAAAGCCGGGTGTGAAAAGGGCCGACATTTTCTGGAGTTCCTCTGCCCCTTCAGGACCTAAAAGGATCAGTGAATGGAGCTTTAAGAATGACAATTGCCTGTAAATTGAACTTCCATTAGGTATTTTAATTGTTTCATGAATTTACAACAGGGTTGTGACATGTCTTGAAACTGTTTACATATTTATCTCATTCTGGTATAATCTCAGTCAGTAACTGAGCATATTTATTTCAAACCCATCTCTTGTGAACTCTGACTCCTCCAGTGTCTTCTACAAAAGTCATTTATCAGGACTTCTGTGCTAGCAGTGTGCTCAGTTTGATCTTCCCGTCCATAGAGGCAGTCAGGCAGGTACCGCAGTCCACTGCCGAGCACCAATCAACTGTAACCACCGGTGCTTTGTGTCCGCCCAGCGAAAGAACACTTTCCAGACCCGGTTCCCCATTGGCCAGCTGAAGGAGGGGAAGGGGGGACATGTTAATGTTTGCAGATCAAAGTATACAGCATTATACAAATACATATACAGTATATATATATATATATATAGATGAGGGTGAGCATAACAATGTATTTACTCTGTATATGAGTCCTCCGGAACTGGAACAGGTGAGGACGTGTTGTCCCTCAGAGTCGAATGCAAACAGTCGACCTCGGGGGACCTGAACCTGCACAAAGTTAACAAACTTGGACCTCATTGTATTAACAATTCATCTTAATTTGCTTTAAAATCTTATAATTTTCTATCATCGTATTTCAATGGGACCTGATTGTATTTCTTCATTGTAGGTTCATGTCAGTTTTTATTGTATGTTTGTATAATACTAACTAAAGCTGAGGCAAAACATCCGTTCCCTTGAATCACTGGTACCTGTTTGTATCCACTGTACCCTGATAGGACAAAAGGCCCGGTGGCGTCGTTAGGTAAGACCTGCTCCGACTGCTTCACACCACAACGATGGATGTTCCACTGGATGAACTGAACACACACAAGAAACTCAAAGTTAGGCAGTTAATTCTAAAGTGGAACGTCTGCAGCAGATAAAGACATTCAGGATTTGTAAGACATGCATTCTGTCGCCACACGCATGTACACACACACACACACACCTTGCCATCTTCTCCGATGCTGAAGACAGTGTTTTCATCATAACTGAACTCCACACTGTAAACTTCTCCATCATGAGCTCTCCAGCTCATCGCACTCTCATACTGCTGCATATCTAAAGTGAGGACAGAGAATTCATTAGACCAACGTTGGCATTAGGATGTGAACATCTTACATGACTACACATCAGTGAACTGCCCTGCACAACATACTGAGTGGGTTTAGTAAGAGCATGTGATAAATATAAAATATGATTTTTCCCTGATAAACACTGACCAAACAGTCTGATGACTCCGTCAGCAGCTCCCGTCACCAGCAGGTTCCCGTTGTGGTTGAAGGCTGTGCAGTTGATGGCAACTGGCTCAGGTTCTAAAGAGAATTGGAGCTGAGAGAAAAACACTGATGATGCTACTGTGTAAGAAATCCAGATCTGCAGAGCGAAACATGCCATCACCTGAAAACACAACATGTGATGTTTATCAAATGAGCCTGCTAAAGGTCACAGGGTCAACATGAGCACGGCTCAACTGTACGTAGAGGATGAGGGGAACAAGCTACATGCCAACGCACTAACATGATAGTTGGCTGCTAAAGTCTTGTCCCTGCTTACAGAATATACATTTATATTCTAATAACTGTTTAGAGAGTATAAATTAAATGCTTCCCAGCTCAGATCCATAAACGTCACAGCTAAACACTGTTGCTGAACATTAACGTGCTTCATTACCTGCTGTTTAACAGTCTTGGTGTCCCAGAGCAGCAGTTGTCCAGACACTGGTATAGGAAGTCGAGGAACAGACTCGGCACTTCCAGATCGACTGAGAGACGCAGCTGAACAGACGAATGATGAACCACTGGGGCTGCAGGCTAAAGACAAGATACTGAAGGGAATTGGAGGGTCAGATTGACGGCAGAACAATTGTACTTCATCACAATGTGGCAAACTACAAAACCGAAGAGGCACAAGCACATCACAGTACAACATATGATACAGCATCATCACAGACAGGCAGGTTTACCGTGGATGAGTTTCATCAATGTTCATCTCATAAAGATTCTTCTTTGCGTCGGTGTCGTACAGCCGAACTGTGCCGAGGCCGCTGCCGAGTAGCAACTGAGTTCATATACACAAACACACACACGCACACACATACATACATTGAGTTGAGTCCTTAACATTTCCTAATACATTCTTTACTATCTTACATATAATGCCATGTATTAATGTTCCTCTTATTAATTGCAGATTGTCATATTATTGTCCGTCTCTTTAATCAGCGTGTGCGTCTTATTGTTACCAGTCTGTCGGGCTTCGTGGCCCACTCCAGAGACAGCAGAGGAGACTTGGACATGATGGTGGCCTTGGTCTGCATGGGGTTGAACGACCACACCTGAGGAGGAGGAGAAAGAGGAAGGCTTTATCGTGTGTTTTATTTAATCCCAGAGCTCTGTTCTCTGTCCTCCTCTCTAGAGGTGGTGAGCTGCCACTGCAGCTTTACCAATGCATTCACAACCATGCATGTTTAGGGTAAACAAGCTGGTTGCAGCCTGCATATCTTGTCTGGTCTTGCTATTTGTGTCTCGGCTAAAGAGCCGGGCGCTGACAACACTAATCACAAGATGCATGCTTTATTCTTTGACAACCCCAAAGGATAAATGAAGAAGATTCACCTTAATGACACCATCGACATCCAAACTGGCGACCCGGCGACCAGAACAGTCGACTCTGTGAAACAATACAAGAGAAGAATGGATAACAGAGCAGAAGACTAGTTTTATATTTCATTTGTATCCTTTACATGACTTCAAAAGTGAAACCTCTTCATTTCCTCAGATGGTCTTTAATCTGTGTGTAGGATGCAGACCTGCAGTGCATGATGGAAGAGTGGTGTTCTCCATACTCCTCCTGGCTCAGCTTGATGAAAGGCTGCTCCACTGACAGACCTGCTCCTTCACAGCTCCTGGTGGTGGATGAGGGGGGGTCAGGAGCTTTTCCGGAGTTCTCTGGGGGACATTCTGCCTCCCCGGCCTCTCCCTTCTTCTCTGGTAACTGATGGCAACACATGAAGGAAGCAGTCAGTGTAACTGGGTTCAGTGGACCAGAGAGTAACATACATGTTTGTCTACTGATGAAACACAGGCCGTACCTGTTGTGGAGACTTGGAGAAAAGCTCTTTCCTCTCTTTTTCATGATCATGGATTCTCCTCTGTCTGGGATGTGATTGCTGGTTTGTTGATACTTGTGGCTGCGAGCTTGAAGGTTCACTGGCTGATGCCTGACCGGAGGCCGGTTTCAATTCCTTAAACTGATGTGCATCTTTTGACTTTGCGGTCTAGACGGCAGAAATCAGCCATAAGTTTGACAACAAGAAACATTCGTAAAACACGTCGGTCACACCTGATTAGACATTGAAATACTTTGGAGTTTGAGGGCAAATGGGGAACGGCCTTAGTGATCAAAACTAGTAATCAAACCCTGATCCTTAATCCGCTGAAGGCCTGAACTATACCAGGATACAGAAGCATTTACTGCTAAGTTTTTGGGTTTCAAGACTTCTGAATTGGAGCCATTATCTCAGATACTGATGACGTCCTGGAAGAACTTGTGATTAATTAGCAGATTTAAAACTGGTCTCCAAACACATTTTGGCCTTTAGCAGCCTGCACTTCATTTGGATCACATGTCATCTGATTCATCCTCCCTCACCTGATTCATTACTGGCTCCTTTCTGGCCACTGTTAACTGGCTCTGTGAAGACCCGGTGGTGACCTGCATTTTACCCGGAGTGCGCCGGCCTTGTGGGAGGAATGTCGAGAAGAAATTTTTGGAAGGAGCGGTGGCAGTAATGGCAGCACGCTGGCCCGACACCAAGTCCCTGAGATGATGGAGGGAGAGTGAGGATCGTTAAAAAGACTGGATGAGCACAAAGGACGTTTTGTCCTTCACGTGGCTTCACACTCGACTGGGAGTGTTTCAGAAGTGGAGCGTTGGTCGGACAGAACTTGTTGACTCTCCAGCGTCGGACTTTCTGACTTACTCGATCTGCTCGGTGCAGAATTATACAGCCTCCGTCACCAATGAACCGGGTGGAGCAGAGCGGAGACGCACTTCTGAAACCCTTCGGAATCCTAACAACTGTCTAGAGAGTGTCAACAATCTACGAAGAACCTCTTGTGAATTTGTTTTTAAAAATGAATGACAAGAAATAACAATCATCAAGTGAACTGTTCAACAACATAAATTAAATCATGAAGTAGGAATCATTGAATAGTATCATTAACAAGAAGTTGGTGTTCTTATGGAGATATATTGTATATAAATAAACACAATTCTTTTTAAAAGTGCTTCATTCTCCAAAAGGTTTGTTTATGTTCTAAAAATTCAGATAACAAACTTAACAATTTGATTAAACTTCAAGTAGAACTGGCTACTTTTTAAAACAGTAAATCAAATATAGTTCAACTGAACGACATCAGAAGTGTTTAGTCCGTCTGTCCTGAACAAACAATCAGAAGGAAACCAGGAGAAATAAAATGCTCTGATGAATATTTAAAAGACTGTTTATGTTCAGGTTTTATTTTCATTTTCTCCATTTAAGTCCTTAAACTTGAATAAAACCAGATCTCAACTTATATTGATAATTTATCTTGATTATTTAGTAGTTGTTAGGAGAAGTTTATATTAAGAGGTAAAACTAAAATGTCCTTTAAAGCCTGGCAGCTGTTTCCGTGCCCCCCAGAGGTCAGCAGGGTCAGCTATGTTAGAAACATACATGTGCAGCTTCTATCAACTCCCGGTCCAATAAATAACTTTGGTGCAATGGAGTGTGTCAGTAACAGTCAGTCATCAGTAAACACAGTGATGTTAGTGTCTCACAGCTCAGTGTCTCCCAGTCGGTCCATGTTCTGGACGTACGCCGGCAGCTTGTGATGGACCATCTCCTCGGCCCTCTGGTCCCGACTGTTTGTCTGCAGGGCAAACAGCTGGAAGGGATACGGATGGAGAGACAGGTCAGATACAACAGGACCGTTAGAAACAGAACCTCCCGATGGACCGTCGAGACGATATGACCAGGATCATTATACACGCTTAAAATATACGACTGACCATGAGGCTACATGGTACGTGTTTCTCATGTCACATTATATTCATAAAATATTAAAATATGTGTCAAAGGCTCATTTGGACTGCAGATTTATGTCCTGGACTTTAAGTTTTAGAACTTCTGAGTTCAGGGTATTCTAGAAGGAGACCTAGCTTAGTGCTAACCAGCTAATCAGCTTATCAAACTTTTTATTGAATTCATCGATTGTTAAAAGATTCTGGTGAAACCAGGAACACTGTTGGGTGTTTATGTCTTTGCTTTCATACTCACAAGCTGGCGGAGCTGTTCGTTCTCCTCTGTCAGGCTCGTCTTCTTCTGGACTTCAGCATCAAAACTTAGCAGCACTGGCTGAGGTGAAAACCCAGTTAAGGACTTTACGCCTGCAAGTCACGGATTATAACTTCTGTGGAATCCCGTTAAAAACTATGAATAAACCACAAACGTGTGACGTCACAGCTCTGGATTTGGTTGAAGGATATGCATACACTGGAAGAGAACAGACAGGAAGTTGTGCAATGAAACCAGGAAGGTGTCGGACCACTGGCGGGAAAAATACGGAGAGAAGGTGGGGTTCTGCTCAGGTGCGGGGATGAACGGCAGGATGAACCAATCACGCCACTCGGTCTGCCCCTGCAGCTCCAACGCCTGCTTCTGAAAAAACTCCTGAGCCTTCTCCAGATTTCCTCTCTTGGGGATTAAAGGACAGAGAGATGGTTGCTCAAAGACATGTTAGCTGCTGTAATGTTTCGGTATTTGAATTGATTTCAGGATGTTACCTGAATGGTGTTAATGATGTAGTATCTGTACAGGCTGGTTCTCAGCTTGTTGACGGTGGATCGGTAAACATCCTCCAGTCTGCAGAACAGGCGTCTGTCCAGGTAAAGCCAGTACTCCTTCAGACCATACAGGTCGAAGCTCTGGATGAACTGCTGGAGCTGATCAATGATTTTATCCACCTGTAGACGGAAAGTTTTAGATTAAGGACAAACTCAAAAACCTCTCTCTTTCTAAGGAAGAAATCCATCCAACAAAAATACGTCCATCCATATTTTCATAAGCCGTACCCTGAAGCCTTTCTCTTTGTCGGATTTGATCTCGCTGTCCAGATGTTTTAGAGTGCTGGTGAAGCCACGGTATATCAGATATTCTCTCACATGTTCGTCCGTCCTCTCCACTGCAGATCCCATGGTGACAGCAAGCCCCTGCAAGGTACGATACAATTGTACAGTTATATAATAAGTTCTTCCTGTTATTAGATGAGCAATCAGAAACACAGATATGTTCTGGCTATATACTCTGATATATACTGCTCTGTGTCAGACCTTCAACTTCAGTACGCAAGAAATTTGAAATAGAGGAAACTCGCTTTGAATTCCTTCTCTCTATGTCTCTAACACACATACACTATTGACCTGTAAAGCAACACAAAAGCAACCTCGCAAACAAAACGCCCGAGTCAGGAGACCCTGTAGTCATGGCTGGCAAAGCCCAGCAGTGGTGACTGACTGACCGAGTCCAGTCGAGTCCAGTCGGGGCCTTGTATGGGAAAGACTTATACCTTTGTCTTCTCAAGGGATGTATCAGTAGGGACAGTCCATTTGATGACACTGGAAGATGTAACCTCCCTCGGGTGCTACATAAACACTCAACCTGCGCATGCCAGAAATGTTTTATTCAGTGCTTGAATCGCCTCTTCTAGCGATCATAACTCTACAATCTGGTCACATTCGTAACCATGGTTCCTGTCTTGCTGAGTAGCTTTAGCCTGACATTATACACCGCATTTTCACAAGTTTTGGATCCATATGAAATAACCCCTGACTTGAAACAATGGGCTAAGCACACACTTCGCTGTGCAGGGGCAGAGGGGTTCACATCCCCATGATCGGTGCCACCATGACGAACGGATCTGGTGGATCGTGAAGCCGGGATGAAATACGATCATGTGTTTTCCTGGAAAAACTTTAGATGCTTGCTCGATATTTGCTTACCTTTACGGGTTATCAGATTGGTCTTCGATCGATAGAATTGTCAGTGGAGTTCGGTTTCCATGCGAGAGAGCGTCAACGTAGCGTAAACACAAAATTCAACACCTGAAAACATAATGAACGTAAATTAATGTAGGTCCAATTAATGACTGGTCTACAGATTTAATCCTGTCACATTCTGAGAGTTTACATCTTTATAAAATGCTTAAAACCAAAAGGGGAAACTCTTCCTGTTGTCTTTTTCCGCCTGACAGTCATGTGACACTTCATGTGACGTAGGCAGCTAGAGGGGATTCGGAGCGCTCTCTGGTGGCCAACATGTGTAACTATACAAACTGGACAATTGCAATGACCATTTGCAGACTGCGACTTGTGTTGTTGGCATAGTGAATATAATGGTATATGGAAATTTGTAAATAAATGTTGGAAACAAAAAATGTAACTTGGATAATATTATATTAACACAAATTCAGATTCTCACATTTTGGCCCAGCTGAAAGTTAAAGTAATGATCACATAAATTAAATCGTTCAAATGTCAAACCGTGCAAACACATCCAACACTCAAGTTATGTGAGTGTAAACACCAATGCTATTTCTAATTCTCACAAATACAATGTCTCTGCACTTGGATGTATGGCTGGGGATTTAAGAGGCAACACAACTCAGATAAAAGTGAAACTTCCGCCACACACTGTCTGTCTCCACAACCATTGTTGTGCTACCAACAACTGCAAACCCACAGAAGACGTGTCGCTGGTGCATTTTCCGTGAGTTCCTAACACCAGCTACATGTGCAGCTGACAGAGTTTGAACCTCTACTGTAGGTACAGCAAAAGCCATGCTCTGCCAAAATTAGATGAAATGAAGGGAGATGGCAGCCTCTCAAATGTTCCCCACATTTATGGAACTCTTTGCCTTCCCACTTCTAATACGACAAAACATCACCAAACTTTAGTGTAATTTGAAAATCACAAAACTCTTTGATTTAATTACTTTGAATGTAAGTTGCTGCTTCATAAAATCAAAAATGAGCGGACACAGTAAATGGTCGAAAAATCACGTTTAATGCGTTTCATTATGACAGTGTGGTGTCTGCTGATTACTGATTAGTCTGTCAGCAGATGAGGAAGGGTAAAGTCCTTCATCTAAGTCCTTCTTCTCCTCCTTCTTTCCTTGCCTTCCTCGTGGTTCTTCCACCAGCTTCTTCAGACATCCCAGTTGATGCAGAGCTCTGAGGACAGAAATGATCTACTTTGTATTATCATTGCTGACAACATATTAGAGTATGAAGATATTGAAAGTCAAGTTCCACAAGCATCAGTTCACTCTACAGTCATTGTGTTGTTAAACTTGATATGATAGACTAGAGGTGTTGGATGAAGTTACCTCTGTAGTGATGGTCGTCCTGGAGAATTCTCCAGCTTTGCTCCACTTTGAGGCTTCTGCAACACAAACGCATCATACAAACCAAACTTGTCTCTCTAACAATGAAATACCTAAGTTGGCCCCTCACAAAAGATTGTTGACATAATTTGTCAAGAAAAAAACTTTTTTTCCATACAGTATTAACTTAGCCCTGTTCAAACCTGATCCACTGAAGTTTCCTCTGTGTGCAACCTTTCAGTGAGAGTTGGAGCTACAGATGACTGCTGCTGTCGCTGAACCTCAGCCTCCAAAGCCTGCAGTCGGAACATCATCTGTTTCAGAGCCTCCAATGGACCAGGCTGCTTCCAGATGCTGTTTCCATGGAAACCACAGCCCTGAGCCTGGGATACAGAACAATAACAGAGGGAGTTGCTGTGTTAGCAAGCTACAATAGTTAGTTAAAGCCCTTGGTGCTATGGAGATACCATGTGAGGACCACTGATTGGCCTGTAGTGTTTGTCAAATTCACTGATAACCCCTATTGCTACTCCGTATCATAGTGAATTAATGAATGTGAGCATGGTGACGCTGCAAGGGGATGCTCCTGTTGAGTAACAAGATGTCACGGAAAATAAATAGTGCTAATTAGTTGGTAATTGTACTTTATATATTTGGTTTGGAAAATGTTACACTTTTTATTGATCAGGCATAAACTGACAAATGCATCTGTTAGTATTAGAAGCCGGATCTGCAGCTGTAGTCAATAAAACTCAGTGATGATGAACTAGGAGACAAAGACAAACCCAACTGGAGTTGAAACACAAACGTTAACGTGAGGACTCAATAGTACTGAAATCAAAGCATCTCAGTGATGAGAATCAAACGTACCTGCGCTCTTGTGACACCCTCTGTTACCACCGCTGAGTCACTGAGGTTTAACATACACAACACAAACATTATTATTTTGCTATCATTCAGCAAATCCAACTATAAAGGCAGTGCACATTTAATGAGTCTTACAGAGTGAAAGAAGGACCATGTGAACACATCCAGTCTTCACAGAGCTCCTCTCTGTTCAGTGGACTGACGTCTAAAAGGTCTGTCTCAGATACGAGTGTCTCCTGTTCGGTCCTGGTTTCACCTGCATCTGGAAGACTGTCCGCTCCTCCAGAGTTCTGAGACAGAGAGTTGAGCACACGATCCGCCTTCATGATCAGAAACTCCATCCTGTCATCTGACCAGAAGAAACAAACAAATACACAGGCAGTAGAAACATGAACAGGGTTCTACAACACCAAATGGAAAGTGTGTCCTTTCACATCAAAACTTTTTATATTTTTACCTCTGAAAAGAGATTCCATCATTTCTGAGCTTTTTCTCTCTGCAGCAAACAGAGAAATATTTTCTGCAAACTGAAGCCTCAGATCTCTTAGAGTCTGCTCGTTGTCAGCCTGAATATTCACACATGACACACAGACAAAGAAATATAAGTGAAATAATAGAGTCTAGATGTTCATTCTCAACTGTTGAAAGCTCCATAAAAGCTAGTCAGTGGACCTGGAAATGTGCGCTGGTGATTCCGGAGCAGTCCATGTCTGCCTCGTTACTGGTGGACCAGCGAGGGGGGTGGAGCAATGACGACAGCTGTGCACACTCTGCTCTTTCTTCTCTGTCCACACACTGACAGATAGAGGTTTGCTGACGTCATGAACAGACTCTGATACAAAATGTTTGAATTTTACAGACCCTTAGGAGAAAACTTATGTGCACAATAGTTACTGTGGAGCTCTTACAAAGGAGACATTTGGTTTCAAAATGGCTGCTCCTTGTCCTCTTTTGCACCTGGTGGGTCAGGGGTAAAGACATGTCAAATGTGATGTAGACGAGTAAACATCGCAAATGAGTCATGCTGTGCTAATCAACCTGAAGCTCCTGGGTTTCCTGGTTGGATGAGGATGAGACATGGCATGAGTGCTGAGCTCATCGCCTACTCTGCCTCCTGGTCTGGGTGAGCAGCAGTGCCTGGAGGTTCCAGAGCGAGACAGGCCTGGACCAGTAGGCAATACAAAACACACTCATTTAAAACAAAGACAAATATCATCCCAAAATGATGTGTTTGAAGACATAGAGAAAGGTGGAGGCGTGAGTGATGCATTTAAAGACCTTGGATAAAGGCAGACGTGCGGGTGACAGGCATTGAGCCATCATGAGGGATAGACAGTAGCTCATCGGTTGTCATGGAGAGTCTTTCTTGGTTGCTACGGTGACAGAGGGAACTGACAGGGAGGGTCAGGAAATCCAGCTCCCGATCAGTCAAACGTTCCCTGATAACTATGGATATAAACACAAAAGAAAAAAGATTATCTGACATAAAAAGTAAAAATATTTATTTTTCACTTGTCATTATTATTCAATACTAAATCAATTTGATATGCACAACAGTTGCATATCAAACTGTTGAATGCACAACAGTTGCATTGTCAATGACTGTTGATAACGAAGTTCAACATTTGAACATGACTTCCTTTAATCTAATGCTGATTTGGTTTTTTCTATTCTGTTCCCATGCTTAATGAAACTGGTTTAAAAATTAAATTTCGAAATGCAGATGTGGATAATTTTGTTGTTAATATATACATATAATAATGTTTTTGCCCATCGCCAGTGGTAACCTACCATCTCTGTTTCTGAGCCTGCTGACGTTGGGTTTGCCTGGTGTAAAGGATGGAATCTGTGGGAGAACCAGCTGTCCCATCAATGACTCACTGTTCTGACGACTACTGTCAAAGTCGGTGATGTAGGCATCCAACGTCGCAGAGGCTGAGTCATAGTCCTTAAAAAAATATAATAATTAATCAATTGAATAACATGGATTATTGACCATTCTTTTCAGTCACCAGCTTGTCTTGGATTTTATCATTGACCTGGCATTGCTAGAGTTTCAACAAAACCTCCAAATCTAGCTTGATACAGTACATCTTAACATTTGGATGTTGGGGTGATGGCTTATTTTTTGGAAGAAGTGCAGGGCTTTTAACCTTGGCCGCTTTGACATAGCATTTATCCATCTGTGTGGGAGAAGAAGCAACCTTAGAAAAATTAACCTTATTTCTGTATCTGAAGATGTTTTTATGTTCAGTAGGCAGCAGGCTGCTCCTCAGGTGACCTGAGCTTGACAGCAGGGTGGTCACTGTTGATTCGGGAGATAGAGCCTCAGCGACGGGGCTGGTGGACTCCATTCTAATAACAAAAACAACATGTTAATTCTGAGATTACAAATCACCGAGGTGAGGAGGACAAAACAGTATGATGCTAGGGAGGAGAGTGAAATAACCACGAGAAAAACCGGTCGATAAGTTAATTTTATATGGAAAGTTTGACTGACGTTAGTTTCTCGAGCTGTCTTAAGCCTACTTAAACAGTAGATGTAGAGTCCCAGTGCGAAGAATAACTTAAATAACGTTATATGACTGCTGTAGTGAAACTTTAGCAGCACTACATGGAAATGGTGGTCTCGTTTGCCAAACATTAACGTTATTTGGGTCATATTTAGTGTATCAAAGTTACACAGCTAACTTTAACAATACGTAATCTGTAGAAAGAACCTTCTTTTTAAAGTACGAAATAACAACATCTGGATTCCTAAGAAACGAAAAAAGTGCACAACTTCCCCCTAAAAACACGTCAATGTCAGAAGGGCGTCAAGCACTATGCTTGTAACGTTAACATAGTTACTGCAATTAAACAAACTCACGTTTCATTCAAAGCTCCCGGGTAAGCTAGGCTAGGCTAGGCTAGGCTAGCTGCTCTCAGTTAGCCGGACTGTTCCGCCCATGACGTCACGACTAAACAACATTCAAATATGTGAGAGTCGAGACTCTGGGTGGCTGTCAGCTGACACTCACAACTCGTGTCGCAAGCCTTTAACGTCTTACGAATCTTGGGATCTTTTATCCCCAAAAACTTGCAATTATGGCAATTATGTGATCAGTTTATTTTATAAAGCTTGCAAAGCGCCACATTTTCTGTTCCGAAGTCTCAGTTAAACACAGAGCCAGGCTTATAGCAATAAGGCACCTCTTGAACACGCCAAACTATCACCCTCTACTGGAGGTACTGCAATTTAACACATCTGTCAATCTACACACTACAACACTGCAATCCACAGGCCAATGAAGGTGAAAACTATTCCACTATCCTACAGGATGAAGGTCCATTTTCCCTCCTGCTTTCCCTCCCCACAATATATATGGACATGGTCAGGTTGATTGATGATGACGAACAGTTGCCTAGCAGCCAGAACTCAGGGGTGGAACATTCAATCTTTCAGGTGGGTTGACAATTTGCACTTATTGGTGTTTTGCTCACGTAAATGAAAGCAAAAACGGTCAGGGTGTGTTGTGTGCGTGCCTGTGCGTGCGTGCGTACGTGTGTCTGGCTGCGCGGGCGATAACGCGGACGTCACCGCCTGCCGTTGTCGCCCAGGTCAGATAAAATCAGCCGTTGGCTTTCTCCGGAGGCAAACTGAAGAAAATGTTTCCTTGAAAATAGTTTTAACTCCGGGACATCCCACCGCACTGCCCCTCTCTGAGACTCTTTGACTGGTAAATAAACACCAGAAGCAGCTGGGGGGGGATAGGGAGAGCCGCCGTTGACATCTGTGACGTCATTCCGCCCGGAGCTGCACCGCCTGGTTTACTCCATCCACGCTCGCCTTTGGCAGCTTTTATGATATTTATTTAGTAATCGATTGACCTGAACAGAGCTTCATCGTGGGATCTATGGGCGTGTGATCATGGAGGGGAAGAGGACGGACTGTCCCGCTCTGCCTCCCGGCTGGAAGAAGGAAGAAGTAATCAGGAAGTCCGGTGTCAGCGCTGGAAAGAGCGACGTCTACTACTACAGGTACCCTGTCATCAGTCGAAGATCATGCGACTGATCAATCAGTTAACCTTTCGATACTGGTCCTGAATTCACAAGTTCCCAAGTCACTGTTGCTGAATAAAGTTGATGAGGAAGTGGTGACTGGCAGATAATAGTAATTGATCAGCTGATGTTTATAGGAGCAGCTCCTTGCTGGTCATCTTCCTGTCATTGCAAAACACATACTTTTTAGTAACAATCTTAAAACATTAAATAATAATAGTCCTGTTCTCAGGTTGTTGAGTGCCATGATGAATTTAATTCCTCAACATCAATGATGAATGGACTGTATGTATGCAGCACTATTATATCTTAATTAAAGGGAATATTTATAACATGGAGCTCTTCATACCGTGACTGGCATACCACAAGCAGCCCCGGGCCTCATCCGCATGTAAATGGAATACATTATTTATTGACTTATATTGAAATGTGGCCAATAGGATTGGTAGATGTCTTTCAGTGTAATATACTTTACAATTTCCTGCTCGGGCTGTGTCCGAAAACACCCTCTATTTAATATATAGTCCACTACATAGTCAGTTCACTATTTTGTAGTGGTGTCCGAATGTTGAGTGAAAAATATTCTACCTTATATAGTAGGTATACCTATAATATATTTATATGTATTTATGTACGCCTGCATCTTTGCACAGGCTTTCTGTCAATGAGGTTTTTTCGAATCCTTTGATTCGACTGAAACCTCCAGTTGTCTCTCAACAACCAAGAGTGGACACTGTGTTTTGTGTTTTCTACTACGTCATTCGCTTTGATGACAGAGAAACAAGGCAGAGACGACGAGAGCGTCTCAAACTCGCAGTAAGAAATCTTACCGTGTTGGGAACATTAAGTACCTGACATATAAACATCAAACAAAAGAGTTACACTTCCTTCTAAAGTCGATAAAGTGAGTGAAGTTTTGTCTTTCACATAATTTCCAAGACTGTATCTTCATGTATCACAGCCATGTTTGAACAAAGAGAAAAGGATGTCACTCCTGGTCTGTGGTGAGTCCACAGGTTTTAAAGACTGTGTTCTTTTCCTGTTGATCAGCGGTTCGATCAGACCAGCAGCTGAAATCACAAGCAGCAGCGATCCCTTACTTCCTCTTTCTTTCGCGTAAAGTGGTTGAGCAGCTCAGAAATGAGAATCAGCTTTACTTTCAGTTTGGTTTCTTATATGAGTCATCAGTTCCAGTAAGTAAACCAGTCAGCGGGTCCACTGACCCGAAGAGCGGTAAACCCTGTTGGAGCCTCTGCCAGCGACTTCTTTACAAACTCATATTGTGTCCAAAAGCAGTACAATTTAGTTTCAATTGTGATTCACTGGCATTCACATTATTTCCAGAAATGTTACATTATGGGGTCTTGAATATTTCACTCAGTGTAAAGAGCCAGAAAAACAAAATACATGTGATACCGTCAGACAAACACAGAACCTCTGCTTGGGTTGCCAGGTTTGTGTGAGAGTCAATGAGCCCAAAAACCTGTCCAAAACCAGAAATATACCCGTGCCAAACCATTAACACAGCTTTTAATGTACAGCAGTATTGCTATAACTGCCTGTTGCATTGTAATGTACAAAATAGCAATATAAAAGTTTAGTCTGCCAGTCTTAAAGCAGTTGCCTAAACATCAGACTGTTTTTACCTAATTTGCATTTAGCAATAATGTTTTACACAGAAGAGAGTATTTCCTCCATTCTTTATGTCCTGTGTCCACCTGGGTGTGTTAATTACTGTCCTAACACCCTTGCTGACCTAATGAAGCTTGAGTAAACCCATATTACATCGCTCTGCAATCCTTCCTTCCCTCCTGTCTTCAGTCCTACAGGGAAGAAGTTCAGGAGTAAGGCTCAGTTGTCCCGTTACCTTGGAAACACAGTGGATCTGGGATGTTTTGACTTTCGGATGGGCAAGATGATTTCTGGGAAACTACAGAAGAGCAAACAGAGACTGCGACATCATCCGATCAGCTTAGCCAAGGTAACAGTGATGGATGCCCCTTGTGTGGGCGGGGCTGTCGTGTGTCATCAGATTATCAGATTAACACAACTCTTCTTGCAGCAGGTCAGCAGGTCAGGTGACTGTCACCTTCCAGAGCATTTTATTTAACACCATCTACAGACCCCAAAGTACTGTACACATTTCATTGACACTTTTTCTGAAATACTGTTTGTTATATGTTTTAATTGGTGACTTTAATATACATGTAGAACATGTCTCAGTGACATCAGTGCAGAAGAGCGTCTCTCCTCATTTGATACCTTTGAGCTATCACACCACGTGACTGGCCTGACTCAAAGTCAAGGTAATACAATAGATTTGGTGATCATCAAGGGCCTTGATACAGCTGCTGTTAACACAGGGGACTTCCGCTGTCTGATCACTTCTGCATTTTCTTTGGTGCATTCATTTCCCCTAACTTTCAGAATGGATCTAAAACTGTCAAACATTTAGGAAAATACCATCGTCCTATTTCTGAATTCACCAGACACGAAGTAGAATCTGCAGATGTAGATTATACTATGTTGACAGTGCATGAGAGAGAGTTTAATAGTGTATGAGAGAGAGTATGGTAGTGAGCGAGAGAGAGTATGATAGTGCATCTGAGAGAGTAGCTTATAATTAACTCCCAGACTATCTAGCACTCGCCCCAAATGACTATGGCTGTTTAGACTTGCTGTGCCTTGAATCAGAATCAGAATCAGAAATACTTTATTCGTTTCACGACGGAGAAATTTACAAGTGGAACATAAATAATTAAATAATTGAGGAAGTAAATAACTGGAAGCAGTAACTGTCTTCGTCTCATCCAGGGAGGAAAGCCGGACCTGAACACAAGTCTGCCCATCAGACAGACAGCGTCCATCTTCCAACAGCCCGTTACCAAGGTTTCAAGTCATCCCAGGAACAAGGTGAAGACAGACCTGCAGAGAGCGACGGAGCAGCCCAGACAGGTAGGTCTGACCGCACGCACACACACACACGCACACGCACACACACGCACACACACGCACACACACACGCCATGGTAACCATGGTAATGTTAGCAAGAGGAAACTGAGAGGAGAAAACCAGATTGTCCTGGTGATTGCAGCCACCAGAGGCTGCTGAGGCATCATTGCAATAGCAGCATGACTCACAAAAAAAGAGTGTCCTGTCCTTCAAGAAGAGTAGAAGATGGTGGAAACACAAGCAGAGGAGATACTGGAGAGTGAAGAGAGGTACAGATATAGGCCTCTACACAGTAATCACTGATACTGGAGAAAGAAAATGGAAAGTTGCTGCACAAGTGAGTGAATAGCTGATAAGTACAATTTTGTCAACCAACCTGCAAGATGGAAGAAGGAGGAAGAAGATGTGTTTCTCTGTCACAGAGTCGTGCATGCAACTGGGATGAAGAAAGCAAAATAACAGGAAGCAGCTTATTAACCCTCCTGCTGTCCTCATATTCTGTGTATAGGGGTTTATAACACAGTAGCGGGTCATTTTGACCCCGAAGACAACAGGAGGGTTAACCATGAATTATGGATGTCCTCCCCACTGTAAGAACAGGGAAATGCTAACTTCATTAGCATGAGAAGAAAATAAAACTCTTAGTTTACCTGTCAATGATCCAGCACTCATGTATGGTCACAAGCTTTAGCTGCCAGCCCTCTGATGTTCCTCCCTTTAACCCAACATATGAACACAAATGAAAATTCATTTATATAAAACTATAACAGGCTTCTAACATTTTGTGAATAAATATGTATTTTCTGCATCTGCTTCACAGTAAAAGCTTTCTGGTGATTTATCATCAGAAGGTTTCTGATGGGGAGCAGCAATAGGAAGTTGATTGGCATTAACAGGATCTTAACACACACAAACTGACTCCAGCTTGGACAAGGAGCAGATCGGAGGAGTGAAACTAAACCTAAACCATAGATCTCCTACAATCCACGGCATCTCTATCAGTCTCTCTCTATATCTCTGCAGCTGTTTTGGGAGAAGAGGTTGAAAGGTCTGCGGTCGTCAGGCGTCACTGAAGAAGTGCTGAGGCCCATGGACCTGCCCAAAGGCCTGCAGAGTAAGTCTCCAACATGCATCCACACACCGCATGTCTTCCAATGCTGGCCTCCGACCTCTGCTCCTCCTGCTCTGTAGGTGTCGGTCCAGACCCCAGTGATGACACACTGCTGTCTACCATCGCCAGCGCTCTGCACATGAGCTCTGCTCCCATCACGGGACAGACGTCTGCGTCCACTGAGAAGAACCCAACCGTTTGGCTGAACACATCACAGCCACTGTGCAAGGCTTTCACCGTCACTGACCAGCTGATCCAGTGAGATTTCTCCATCCCATAGCTGTCCAAATGTACAACCTTTCCATTAATTATGATAATAATAGCTTATTATTTGAACCTTGGTGTGAGGCAACACTGTCTCATCACTGCTGTTATCGTCACTTTTGTTGCTTTACCACCTTCCTTTTTTTTAAAGGCTGAGTTTTGAAATTCTTTTTTTCTACATATGTGCTCCTGAATTCATTTATTTTTGGCTGCTAATGAGCATAAAACCTTTCTCAGCACAAGACCTTTTTCCTTTATCCTACAAACTGCATGAATATTTATTTGATTGTTGTATTATGTGATGGATAATGTGGTTCAAAGTAATTTAGACTGAAGTCCTCTTAGAGAGTAGTTATTGCTAAGGCTTGTGTTTTTGTCTGGAGTTGAAGGGTTTTGCCTTGAACTGTGGTTCATAGCAAACCAGCAGACGGTGGACTGTGGTTTATAATATGACATGTTCTCCTCCTCCAATGTGGATGTGCACAGGGAGCAGCAGCTGAAGGTGCACCAGGCCAGGAGGAGTCTGGAGGAGGCTCTGATGGCAGATTGTTTGGCTCGGGCGTCTGAAAACACCAGAGAGCTTCTAGAGGGACGGACAGCCTGAAGACAGAGCGGGAGACAGGTAGGGTAGGCGTTTTAATTTAAGTTCTTGAAAGTATCAGAAAGAATCACGTAACGACCAAATAATAATACAAAATAATACTGTTGTCTGTGGTACCGGGGAATGTATGATCTCCCATAGCTGTGAATGTGATCATCAGGATGTAGGTAATCAGCCCCCCCCCCCCACACACACACACACACACACACACTGAGGATAACGACAGAAAACATGTTTGTGGCATTTAAAAGCAACGTTTGTCTGCCCCACGTGTGGTGTAGGTGGTGTAGGAATGCCCCGTTCCAATGCATCGGGTGGTTCGAGCAACTCCGAGAGAAGCAAACTCTGTAAATGATGGACTGCTTGAAAACCAAATTCCCCCCGATGATGACAAATGATACCCAGGGGAACAAAATCCTGAGGTTTTGCTTTAAGTTTGTAACGGCCACAATAACTCCTATTTACCTTTTGCTTCTCTCACCAGAGTCGCTCTGTTCTTCAGCCTCGGGTTTCATCTTCATTTGAATCCAGACAACAAACCAAAGACCAACAAAAGAAAACTTTACCTGATACGTTGTCCAGGGGGGGTCAATGAGGAAACATTCTCCTGGATGACACTCACACTGGACATGATGCCAACATATGGAAACATCAGATTCTCCAGAGCAGCAACACCAGCAACACCGATTACAGAGCAATAATTTACCACATGCAACTACAACGATTGCAACATGGGAACTGCAGCGAAGGAACAAAAA
This sequence comes from Macroramphosus scolopax, assembly GCA_901007825.1. NCBI lineage: Eukaryota > Metazoa > Chordata > Actinopteri > Syngnathiformes > Centriscidae > Macroramphosus > Macroramphosus scolopax. Next base: position 8,179 of record CAAKHC010002844.1, on the reverse strand, counting down.
GAGCAACAGCAGCAATACTTTGTTTACCAGTTCAGAGCAACAGAAAATCCTTTAATACTTTCAATGATACATAATTTGTATAAACTTTATAAAAAGCATTTACCTTGTGTCCGTTTTAAAATTCATATATATTTTTTTAATCCAAAGTCAGGGAGCAAACTGCTGGACAGCTTTCAATAACTCTCAAAACAAACTCACATTTTATTGAGCTTGGTAAAGTCTAAAAACACTCTTCAAGGGTTTAATTCATTACTCAGAATTTACATGAATATGGAATAAACAGAATACTTATTTAAGACCAATGTTGTACCTTGAGAGAACATTTGTGTACATTTCTTTGATTGGAGTAAATAAATGAATATATCCAAAGTTGTTTGTTGGTGGGGTTTTTTTTTTTAAAAGCTGCAGATACGATTGTGATTCTTATGATGATGTCACGTCTATTTACAAGGATTTTCTGGGTCATAATAAGTTCAAATAAAAATATCTGAATTTTAAGCCTTAAAATGCCTAATTACGATTTGGACATGTTTTAAAATGTATTGGATTATGATTTTACTTTTTAAAGTTAAATCAATTTGAGCCCACAGTCCAACTCATTTGCTCCAATTGTTCACAACTTACCATCTTCATTGTATTTTATTCATTATTTTGTACATAGTTGTATATACCAAATATTGTAATAGATATTCATGTTAATCACTGATGTATTTCTGTGTATACCTCATTGCAGACGTATGTGATCTATAATATCAAGATCTTTCAGGTTATGAGACCTATAAATCTGTTGTGTTTTTTTTATCCTGAAAAACACTGATGCCCCATTAATTGATTAAAACAAGTGCAATTCCATCAATAACATAGTTCATCCTACAGTAGAGCCATTGACCAATTTTTTGAAGTGAGGGCAGCTGTGGCCTAAAGGTAAGGGAAGCAGGATCGGTACCAAAAGCTTGCTGGCATCCATTCCCTAGATTAAGGCACGAAAAATGTGGATGTGTGTGGGTGAGTCAACGTTCAGTAACCTGTAGAGCTCTTGAGTGACTGCTTCCTTGGCGCTTCCATTTGGCTGCCAGTGTGTCAGTGTATGTGTGTGTGTGTGTGTACTCACAGTGTGTTTGCATCCTCACTGCCTTTTGGATGGGAAACATGCGGGGAAAAATATCCCATTGTGGGATTAATACAGTATAATTAAAAACCAATTGGGTGTTGCGCCAGCCACAGCATGTTACTCTGCCAAGTGGTGGGACCATTCAACCTCCGTTCAGCTTACTGCTCGCTGTTGCAACACCTGCTTTAAATCAGGAAAGAAAGTGTGAAATACTGTTTTATATCCATATATCTTATACCTGAAAGACACTTTGGATAGAGAGCTGAAAAAGAACAGTTTTATTATTGCTTCCATCCACAATCCCTAATCAAGGCAGCAGGAGAGAGAGTTTCAGGCACCAGCATTGTTAACACATGCTTCTTGCTATATTGTGTTCTATTAGGCTCCTATATAAAGTTTTCAACATGGAATTCAGAAACCTTAGAGATGTTCTCACACATACATATGCATACTAAGGGTTAAAAACACACACACACAGACATGCGTTTCTTTTCACTTCATGCAATGTCTTTTAAATGGTCTAGAGAGGTCTAATTTTTAAAAAGTTGTTAAACTGCTGAGCGAACTATATTCTCAGAATCAGTATATGATTCTAACACGTAAGGCTACTTGTCAGCCATCAGACACCAGGATTTCCTGTTGTAAACTCTGAGGTCAGCAGAAGTTTCCAGGATACAAATAAATGTTTGTTCTGGACAGAAATAGGCTCCTGCATAATTAATATATACAAGTAAAGAATACATTACAATAATAATATTAATAATATATATATATATATATATATTCCACATTCTGATGTACAACATCATGAATGAATGGTTGTTCTACAAAATAAAAAAAAATGTTTAAACTACAGTTCCCGTTGTGACCAGAGGGGGCAGTAGAGTGCAGCGGATTCCTCCAGCTGCTCCGCCCGGCTCCTCAATGCACCAGCTCCAGGCTTTACCTCCATCCTCTTTAGATCCATGGCTCCATGCGCCTCCTAGCTCTCCCTACCCTCTCTCTCTCTCGCTCCAGCTGTATAGACCTTCAGAGGGAGAGAGAGAGAGAGAGCGGGTTCGATTCACTCTACCACTCCATTCTCCTCCTCCTCCACCGTCTCTCTCCATCTGTCCTCCCCGGCAGACGGAGCAGACCTCCTGGAAGACAGCGCGGATTTGAACCCTCCTGAATGGGAACCCACCACACCGTGCAGGAGTGATGGAGAGTCTGCCCTCATAGTTATTGGAACTTAATCTCATCTGTGAAGGAGGAAATTAACTGTGTGTATGTTTGTTCTGGATTTTCATTTTTTTTTGGGGGAACACAGCCCGACCGGGAAGGGTTATTTTCTGGCAGAGGAGAGGTTGTTGTACAGCCCCCCCACCCTCTCCCCCACCCCTGTCTTTCCTCAACATCCTCTTGAGTCAGCACCCTGTGGGGTCTTTCTTTCTCTTATTTGTATCTGGAGGTCAGAATTGGGTTCCCCGCAGGATTTTAAAGAAAAATCAGTGAACAGTGGAATTTGCGTGCGTGTAACCTTTTCCTGCGGCTGGTCGGGCACCGGCACTGGAGCACGGGAGCATGGAGCCTCTTCTGCTCGGATGTACTGGGGATGTTTGGGTTTGGCTGATGCTGAGGAGGACGTATAGATTCTACCTGCTGCTGCTCTTCTGGCTGCTGGCTGCTCATCCCAAAGCTCACGGTGAGTGGAGGAAAGGAGAAACTGATGCCTGATTTATGCATCCATCCAGCTGCGTGCGTGTGTGTGTGTGTGTGTGTGTGTGTGTGTGTGTGTGTGTTCTGTCTGTGTTTGGTTGCTGGATGTTCTGCTTGCCGCAGACCAAACGGGAATGGGCCCCCTTTTTTTTTTTGCGTTTCCCTGGGTTGACACCGTTACTCTCTAACGGGAGGACTTGGTTTCTAAAGGATTTAATGGGGTTCCTCTTATGTGTGATCAGTATGCAGGGTGCAGGGTTTAACTGGATATAAATGGATTTCACTGGTTGTAACTGAATGTTGCTTTGAGTAAGTTTTCTGAGAACCTGACTGTTGGTCTGTGTGGCTCCTTCCAGGTTCTCACTTCACCAGGGTCCATTTGTTTCATGGGCCTTTACGGTGGTTTGACCTGACGTCTGTGTGTGATTGTGCTTTATTTTGCTGCTTTGTGAGGGTTTTATTCAGGATGATGCTGCTACTTTACCCAGTGTTTTCCCTCGAATCACAGTCTTCAGGGACTGATGAGGCTGCTGGTCCTGACTGGGAGTTATTAGTTGAAGCTTCAGCAGGTTTCTGATGATGTACTTTGACATGTGAACAGGATCTTGCTGCTGTTTCATATTCAAATGAACTCAGGATTATTTAATTGGTAATTAGTAGGGTTAGTGATAGATATGTTCTTCATGACGACTCCTTGGCTCTGCACATCTTCATCTGCCTCTGCTGCACTTCTGATCATGCACTGTTCAAGTCTTTGCATTGGATGATCAAAACATACAGATTACACAGAGAAAATGTGTTTTCAAATGTAGAGTGTGAACCCTTTAAATTATTAACAAAGTACAATCCTGTAATGTTTGTAATGCACATGGGAATCCTCCCTGAGGGAGGTTAATTATTCATTTGTATTTGAATCATACTGAAATAACTTTTTAGTAGGATTAGTTTCAGTGCATCCATTGATTCTTAGGACACATGTTTCTGCTCTTTTGGAACAGAAGCTGCTTGTCGATTGTTGTAGCATCCTGAGGCTTTGTGTTTTCTCACTATTTGAGTTCAGGTAACTTTTCCATGGGGCTGCTAACTTCTGAAAAGTCCGCCGTGGACTTGATGCAACAATGAGCATCACTACTTCTCCTCTGAAGAATGATAGATAATCTTGACGTGTTGCTGCAGATGTGCAGACCAGAAACTCATCGCTTCAACTGAGAATCAATCATCTGTGTCCTGCGGCAAAGTCTGTTTGTTGGACCCGTTCACGAATGTGACCTGCCTGCTTATTTCATGGAGGTGGAGATGGAACGGCTGATGCTGCTTGGCCCCAAAGGTTGAGCTGTCTGCAGGGTGGCAGCACGCAGAAAGAGTCCATTGCTGCACACTCAAAAAACCAAAGCCTGCGATTATTAGCCATTCCGGAAAAGGGAGAATGTTTTCTTTGTTAATCCGAAGTTTCATTCCCTCGGCTGACAGAAGACGTCTTTCAACACATGACCCAAATATACCTCTTCAGTGATACAAAGCGGCCGTTTAGCCTGCGGCGTTCTTTGACCACACTCATTGAGTCCTTCGCAAAGCAATATGAAGTTCGGCAAGCGTCTTGCGATGCCGATGCAGTCAGAAGATCATCTGCATGCTGAATAAGAGCCGACCTGCCTCGCAGACTGAGATCATCAAGGTCTCGTTTTACAGCCTACGAATCGTTGCGTCAGACGGGTTCCATGTGTGCTGCCAAGCTGTAAAGGTAAAATCAAACAAGTACTGGCTGAACTTTAATCAGTGGCTGTCAAATTCGGAGTGGTATTAAGATAATAAATGATAATGATATTAATTGCTTGCACATCTGTAAAAAACAATTGGGTTTTGGGATGTGCAGAATGGGTTTGATGCAAGAGCTGGTGGTTTCAACTAGCACACCTTGATTCAATGAAGATCTGATAAGACTTATAACACCTGCAAAGGCTTTACGAGGCGAGTTGTACTGACTGACTATCGGCACCGCAAACCAGGTTTCAGTGTGACTTTGTGTGGAAGAGCTGATGATGATTTTGGTGTGCAGCCCCTGAAACGGTTGGAACTTCTGAAAGTTCTGACGGAGGTCCGTATTGTGTATAAAGTACCTGCTTGTTGCCAGAAGTTATGATTGGTTGGTGAATGTATGTGCCATGTTGAACCAGGCGGTGTCAGTGCCTCGGCACCAGGCCACCCTGGTTCCCAGTGGGCGTGTCAATGTGGCTCTCAGTCACTTGTTAAGCTGCAGTGATGAATGGAAGTTAAACTTTAGCAGCAAACAGCTCCCTCTGTGAGTTTAATTGGAATAGCACACCCCTGTGGACCCATAAACAAACACAGCTCACACTCCAACTCCTCATCTAAATATTTAACAACACATTGTACTACTCAGAATTAAATGCTTAAATGCATTTAATAAATGCTTAAATGCTGCTGCAGAATGACGCATAGGAGTCATAGGAGACGACAGCATGGTCTGAAACTAGGAAGTATGTTAAAGCCTGGCATTGTCCAACAGTGCAAAACAATGAACTGCAGATTGTAAGAACTGAAAGGCTTGAGCAGCCTAATCATCCATCCGGAGTACAATGAAAAGCAGCTCGCAATTTGCCATGTAAATCTCTTCCCATCAAATTGATGGGACCTTCATCAGATATCAGAAAAGAATGCTGCACATCTGTGTGAAAGTGGTTCTGCGATGGGAATGCCAGAAACGCCTACACTGGTGATAACAGTGGAGAAAATTGCGCCGCTATCTACCAAAATATCAATAGTACTGCCATTTACTCAACAGGCATCTTCAGCTGGGTCACCAGAAAGTTGAATTGTTACTGCTTGAAGGAGAAATGGTTGTACTGAACCCATCCTCTCTGTTTAATAGGGTGATGTATTGTATAACTATTGTATTTGTGGTGCTGTAGTAACTGAAAATAACATTTAAAAAATATTTAATCGTTCGTTAAGCAATTGTTCACCTTTTCAAACATTCCCTCATACGGCCACATTCACATATAAGAGAGGGAAATAAAAACACAGCTGTCCAGCTGCTGATCCTGTTGCTCACCCTAATGATCAGGTGGCTTGATGTATTCTGCTGTAAAGTCTTTATTGAAACATGGCCGAGGACAATGGAGAGATTGATGTCACATTGATTTACAGACGTGATATACAATTCTGCAGGAGTGTTTCACTTTAAAACTGACTGGATGCTGTAAGCCGTTCCTGTGTCGGACTTCCTGTCTATAGTGACAATCACCCATTGCCAAACCCGCACCCGCAACTGCAACTGCACCTGCACCCGCAACTGCAACTGCAACTGCACCTGCACCTGCAACTGCAACTGCAACTGCACCTGCACCTGCACCTGCACCTGCACCTGCAGCACCTGCACCTGCACCACCTGCACCTGCAGCACCTGCACCTGCACCACCTGCACCTGCAGCACCTGCACCTGCACCACCTGCACCTGCACCTGCACCACCTGCACCACCTGCACCTGCAACTGCAACTGCACCACCTGCACCCCTGCACCTGCAACTGCAACTGCACCTGCACCTCCTGCACCTGCAACTGCACCTGCACCTCCTACACCCCCTGCACCTGCAACTGCACCTGCACCTGCACCTCCTGCACCACCTGCACCTGCAACTGCATCCTGACCCACAACCTGGAATCAAGCCGTAGCGTAACACACAAACACATACTAAACATCTTAAAAACACTTACACAATATCTTGTGTAAGATCATGTTCGGGCTGCCAGGCCTTCAATACTCGTATGGGATGAAACCCGATTGGGATTAATAAATGATCTTCAGTCCGTCACCTCTGAAGGTACCTAGCTGCCTCTCACGTCATGTTTTGGAAATTGTTCTCGGAGTTTTTGGGCCATGAAGCAGAGCTCATAGGGCAGCTGGACAGAACAGGGAGGATGATGGGCAACACCATGACGAGGATGAAAAGCTACAGGATTTAAAAACAGGCTCCAGAGCTTTTTCAGCCAACAGAAAATCTGCAGTAAAACAAACAACAAAGCAACAGGAGGTTAATTTAATCAAGAATCACATTAAAGCTAAAAGCTTCACGCTGTAAGACCCTTTCATTAAGAAGCAGAGATGAATAATGAAGTGAGATATGATCCATTATAGACACAGCAGGCTTTTAACACCAAGGACGTCTGAGTTTCCTCCTCCAACCATCCATCCATGGATACAGGTGGAGTCTTGAAAGCACTCGAAAACATTTACTTGTCAGACCCGCTGATGTCATGGAACAAGTCCAGCTTACCCCGACACTGATGTCAGTTTGTCAACGAAGAGGTAAGAGGTCAGGGGTCAGGGGTCATAGGTCATAGGTCATGCCCCTGACCAATGGTAGCTGCACCATGAGCCTGTGTCCAGGTGGGAAATGTCAGATGATTCTTCAACAGTAACAACTCATGAAATGAGCTTTTATGGAAGAAATATCTATGTCTGCTGTGCAGGGCGGAGCCGGGGGGGTTCATGCCCAACATCACAGCTTAGTTCTGACTATCCTGTAGTTTTTATTGCTGACATGTTTCAGCAGTTACATGAATAGGTTGATAACAGTGAAAACAACAAAGTCAAAGAAATTACAAATTTAGTTTTAGTTTCAATTTTGTTTGAAGATTATTTACAAGCTTTTGAGAAACACTTTGAAGTGAAAATGTGAAAAAGGTCTCCGGCATCAAAAAGCCACCTCAGCACTGAGCTGGTTTCTGCTCACAGCAGTCGTGGCCTCCTCACGGCGTATTACTGCTTCATCATCATTCTCAGCGGGAGATTTCGGTTATTTGCTGCTCAGAGGCCACAAAAGCTTTCAATTAAAGGGATATTTCACTGCAAACACAGTATCACACACAGACACAGGCCCGGCTGCTCATGTTTGAAATGAAATAACTGACAACAGTAGAATTGTGGATGTTACAGTAAGACAGACGCTCTTATTGTTCTCTTGTCTCATCCGGGTGTCCATGTATTTGTTGTAAATATCGTGTTTTCAACATATACAAATGAATACAACAGAGTTTGTCTCCTCTGAAGTGTTTCCAGAGGGCAGGGTCACGGCCAGACGCCGGCGTGCTGCAGGATTAACAGAGATGTATCTCATGTTTGCACGCGTGGAAGGCCGATCTGCTGCAGACGGACCAGAGAGTCCGTCGTTAAAGTCACGTTTGTCCGGAATTCAGAAGTCTTTGTGACATCATGTTCACTTCCTGTGTCGCGCCGCAGCCAGATGAGATGGATCGTCTGGACTGTGGCAGTTTCAACTCATGAATATTAACACACGGTAACGCGCGGCATCGTGCAAGTGAACAGGTTCGCACTCCAGAGGGAGGAGG
>CAAKHC010002836.1:9074-32505 GCA_901007825.1 Macroramphosus scolopax | reverse complement strand
ATATACTTTACAAATACATAAAACACCTAAAGCAAGTCACTGATCCACCTGTGACTATAGAATGGAACATTTTTCTGTTTGAAAAAAAACTGTTTTCCTTTTTGAGTTTAAATGATATTTAATTTATCAACCAATGCAGGTGTGAAGATGCTGAGGCTTTTGAGGTGCAGGATGGAGGGAAAAGTACTGGAATCTTCACCAAGTACTTGAACAAGTACATCCTACAGTCTGAGAAAGTCACTCACATCTTAGAGAAGGTGTCAGAGGGTAGGTGTTTCATACGAGGCTCTAATGCTTTAATATTTCAAACTAAGAGTGAATCTTAAAAAAAAATGCGGGAACAAAGATGGCTGTATATTTTCTGACCATGCTGTGATATCATGGGATGAACATGCTGTGGATTCTTTCCACCGATGAAGGTATGCAGGTCTCCGGTAAACAGATCTGAAGGGAACAGTTTGTTCTTTGGTGTGTTTGGCAAACTGCAGATTGGCAACTCACTTTAGTGTTGTTTAATCAGGAGTTGTGCGTAGAGCTGTGACCGAGAAGCACGGGGACATGTCAAGTCACACTGACGTAAGAGTGTGTTTTTTTTTTTCCAGTTGATGTGCCTTTTGGTAAAATATGTTTTTGATCAGCATTAGCATGTGACCTCATTCTCTGGAAATTCACACTATTGGCTCGAGAACAGCAAGCAACCTGAGACATGCAGAGTGCAAGACAGCTGCTGTGCCGTTTGGGCACCCCCTGCCACTACTCTGATGAGCTCACTCGCAAATGAGATTTTCCACGGCAGGTCACCCTGCTCGAAGCACCGCAGGTTTTATGTATGTGTTAATCAATATTTTCCACTATTTTATTTATCGACTATCTTCCTAATCCCTAATAAAGTTTTTTGATATCTGCTCATCTTGTTCAGGACTTACTAAGGATGAGGACATCGTAATGGCAAAAGCAATGTCTGTGATGACATGGTAGTTGCTCAAAGATTATGCAAAAACCGCTAAACTGATTTCCCTTCAAACTTGGTGGAGGCCTGGAGCCTGGGCTAATTTATGTGCCTGACCCATGCCCTAGATCCTTTCTTCCTCTTTTCTTTTCGGCCAGTCAGTATATGTAATGTCTTAATTCCTTAGTATTCCATGAATTGGCTTTTGTTAGAAAGGGTTTTCCAAAAATCATTTAGTCAAATCAGTTAGTATTAGCCATTATTTTTTTTAAATTTCCCCAAGTTCCTCAAAATCAGCCATGTGAATCAGATGAACTTTATCCAAAACTCACTGCTGCTATTGCAAAAGCCAGGCAGCCCCACCGTCCAAGGATTGCAAGTGCAAAGACTGTTTGTAGTTGTTTAAGATTTTGTGAAGACTCCATGTGGAAATATTGGGAGAAAACCTGGAGATGTTTGTGAATTTATTGTTAGGTTTTGTCATCTGGTCCGACAGGTATCATTAACCTGCATTTGTTTCTGTCTCTCTACACCAGATCTAGGCAGAGACCCTCTGATCACAGGCAGACAGGCAGTGGAGATCAAACACACCCTGAAGGAACCTCGATCCCTTGCCGATCCAGTTTGGACCACCGGCCATACAGGGGAACTTAAACTGAGGGAAGTCTGCTGGAGACAAGCAAATGGTGAGTTGGAGAAAGGGTTTCCTAACAACAAAATTCTGCTCTATGTTTCTTAGATGCCATATTGTGTTGATTACAAGGTATGAGAAAGTTATCCTCCTTCCACTTCATGACTCAATTTATTGATCTGCAGTTGCTTTGAATGCGAGAGAGAAAGAGAGAGATTGTGGTTGTTCGTACCTCCTACACTGCAGTGTGTGGCAACCTGTGTGCAGACATTGTGGTTGAATATGATATTTTCAGGACCATTCAAAACACCAAGTCATTGTGATAAATCAAAGCAAACTGTTTCATTTCCTTTCAAATATCTATTCCTGATTAATGAAAGGTAGAGAATTTATTTGTATCCCTTTTCAAGGGGAATCTTTTTTATAATGGGCTAGTTTGACTCACGGGTTAATCTGAATATCCTCCAGACAAGTTGAAAGATAAAAGCCTACGTCTGAAATTGGGGGCTTTCAGTGACTTTACTGAGATTAATCAGTGGCTTAGCCAAGTCGGTTGCTTTATTAATGGGATTTAATACCATAATATTAGAAAAGTACAATATTAATCACTTACCTAATAAAAACAATAACTTCAAAACATGTCTTTTCAGAGCTGCCAAAGAAGAAGCGCCTGATGTTCCTTTGTGGAGTAGAAGTGGAAGTCAGCTTCTCAGCTTTGTACTCCAATGTCTTGGTGGGGTTTGGCACTGTTAAGATGACAGGCCCCAGAACTGAAGACTGCACCATCACTATGAGAAGCATACCTGTAAATATTTATTTTTCTTTGAAACTCTGACACATCCTGTCAAGTTTTATTGTCATCAATATGAATGTAAAACCACATCCCATTTACATAATGACACTCTCATGCTGAAGCACTTTCAGTTTTGTTAAGACTGAAAAAAAACATACAAAAGAAATGTATATTAATGCCCAGTATATAGCTACAAAGTTTTTGGATTTGCTCACTAAAGCCATTTCACTTTGATATAAAAAGTTTGTACATTCATCATTGGTGTTTAGCTTCAGTTGAATCATAAATTCCATGTTGCTTGTCTGAGATGCCGTCAGTTTCCATTAGCCAGCAAAAAGATGACTTTACACCCACACGTTCACGTCTGAGGAAGTTGTGTCCATATATGGACTTCCAGCTTCCACCCCACTAAAACCACACAGGAAGACAATGCAGGAAGTAGTGATAGCAATCTGCTTGTTTTAGTGGGAGACACCCATGTTTTCTTGGAACATAATGCCATCTAGTGGCTTGTTATGGCATCTGTTACAGTGCAGTCAATATCACAACATTGAATATTGCAAATAGGACATATTTATAATTTTCAACAGCGGGTTGATGACAAATACTGACAAAATATTATTTTATGATTTTTCAGCCAATAGAAGACATATTTTCCGGCCCTGGCAGGCTAGAGGAGATGGACTCCCTACTATTTGGGAATTCTCTCAACCCAGACTGTACTCTGCGACTTTGCGCTCTTCAAAAGCTTAAGGTATGAACTCATTGATATGTGCTCAATTGTTACCCTGACAGGTTATTACAGTCAAATCATAGCAAATCTTAGCAAAGTCTGTAAGATAAATGTAAGAGTATTTTGCTATTTGTCTTTGTTAGGAATCGCTGGTCATCAAGTTGGATCTACACTATACTCACACAGAGAGCAAGCTGCGTCTTACAGAAAGCCAACAGGTGGACATAGGAAAGCCTTTGGTGGCATCCTGTAAATTGTACAAGACAAATCATACTGCAACAGCCAAGAAACAAGAGGGCGCTTCTGCTCAAAGTATGGACAACACACCGAGCAGAAAACCCCGGCAGAATCAGACTCCAGCTGGTCCTTATACCAGAAAGGCAGAGTGTGCTGCTAAAGTTGCCGTTACGAGCTGCAACGAACCTGAGGAGAATGATGAGAATGAATTACAAGACTTTAGATGTAGATATTAGATCTTTTTCGTCCCGTTATTGTAAATAGCAGTTTAATAATTTCTGGTGTTTTATTGACGTAATGAATTTATGTTAATAAAACTTGTCTGTAGTTGGTGATGATGAATGAATGAGTAAATGACAGTTTTTTTGGTTGGTTAGTGTCGCCGGCCTTCAGTTCTTGGCTCAACACTGAAGAAACATTAACACTTACTTTTGCTAGGTAATGATTTCATAACGAATCGTATATTTGGGAAAATATTACTTGAGTATGACACTTTTTCCACGAGTGGCAAGCTAATTTGTCTAATAAAGAGCATTGCTGTCAATTATTTATGTAATAAAAACGATCACTTGAATCATTATCTCCATGTCAGTCTTTTGAAACGTGCTTTTATTAAGGTCTCACTAAACAAGAAGGTCCAGAAATAAATGAGTGTAAGGAATTTGTATTCCAGGCATGTCATTATTACAGCAAGTAAACCGAAGCCAATTATGCTGCTTGTATGTTGTGGCTTTTCTGCAATCTACGACAGATTAAATAACGTGAAATGTTGGCGATGTTGAATTTTCTAGTAATTTGCGAGCTGAATGTCGTTGGCCAGGAGGCTAATCACTAAAGCAATGCTGGTCGCTAGTATAAACTTAATATGCTAAAGGATAACGATCAGTCAATGTCATCCTTTACATATTCTTTAAAGCGAGGTAATGAGTTCTGCTCCTGGGTTTCTCTGTTGACGGCTAAACCTTACATACAGGGATAGTTACGCGGTCGTCTGAATAGTGTCTCCTGCAAAAATCCGGCCACTCCCACCGGTTCCTACCAGCTCGCCGTGATCGTATAGTGGTTAGTACTCTGCGTTGTGGCCGCAGCAACCCCGGTTCGAATCCGGGTCACGGCAAGGAACTCTGTTTATGTCCATTTAGTTCTGTTTTTAATAATTCGCTTTCATGACTATTCCCTTGTACACACACATTTATAGACAGTTTGAGGAACGCAAACTGAAATTTGTAAGTTTGCACTATAACCAAGAATTTAGGTCCTCTACTCCGTCACAGTCTGTAGCCAGACTGGAAGTTAAAGTAAAGAAAAATGGATATTAAATAGTCGTCACTTCTATTCACTTTCCTTGGGACTCTTGAATCACACATCTCACACCTGAGAGTCCATGAATGTGTTTGCATTATTATTTTCAGTTTCTTTAAAACTCACTAACGAGATCTGTCCTGCAGGTGGCAGTGGAGTATATCCAATCATCATCATGGCTCAGCTTGAGTAAATATAACAGAATCTCATCCAAGTTTGGCTCAGCTATTAACATTTAAACAGAATGCCATTATTGGTCCGTTTGCTAAGAAAAAACATCACTAAACAAATATTCATTTCCCATATTAACCCAGGATTGGATTGTATTTGGATTTCATCGCCATAACCTATCTTTTGGTTAAAAATGAAGGCCCTGCAGTCACCGTCTAGTAATAATGCAATAGAAACAAACTAAAGCCCTATATTTAGCCGTGCCTATATGGAAGACATTTCACAAACAGAAGCGCAGTTTAAATATTTCCAGACTGAGCTGCATGGATGTGTTCCGCGCAAGAAAGTCATTACTGAACGTAAAACCGCGGAGAAGATGCTCCCATCTCCCGTTGGTTCACTTTGACGTCAGTTTTCATTGGGACCCGCCCGCTGGCTCAAGTGGCAGCGGTGAATGGTGAGAGATAATCCGCGGCTCCACATCAGACTCACAACAGAGCCGAAGCTGCTGTGGATCTGGATGCGGGCATCCCTGGATTCTGCTTTTATCACGGGCCCCATTGCACGACAACTTCACGGGACAATGGTAGTCGCCTCGGCGGCTGAATGCGTGGCTGCTGGTCGTCCAGGGGACCGGGGAGTGTGGTCCGTTTGAGCACGCTGGTGTTGAGTTTATTGTTCTGGTCCTGTAGACGCAGAGCAGCGATTCTCCGAGAAGATGTTGAGCCGAATTATGAGTGGCAGCATCAGGAATCTCGAGCGGGAATATAGCTGCACCGTCAGACTGCTGGATGATACGGAATATACGTGCACCATTCAGGTTAGTCAGCCACAGTTCATTTACTCCGCAGAGTGTTGAATTGTGACCAAGCTGGCAGACAGAGATGCCAGTGTTTGAGCAGAGGAACAGACAGCGTCTGCCTGCATGTCCCGCTGCTGGTGTCCACTGAGAGGAATTGGAGACATTGAAAAGTGCAGTTATTTTTGTCATTTCACATAACATAAGGCTAATTTAGGGCGATATATTTTGCATCACATGACCCACCATTGTCAGAACACATCAGCGAATTTGCTGGCAGGCTTTCAGATAGTATAGGACAGACAGACATGGCATATCCCTCCAGCTCAGGCTGATGCTAAAGGAACATCACACTCTGAAATTGAAGACTGAGAAAGACAGGTTTATTTATCTATGTGTCAGTTTGTGTTTTATTTTGAGTTTATGGCTTGCCAGACTGCTGCCGGTTGGAATTAACCATCAGGTAGTGTTGGTCATGCAGTTTCGCCTGAATCTCTGACATTAATAATGCACATTGGGTATCCCATTGCCATTCTTGAGAACATGTCTGGAAAAGTTGCATGATGTGTCTCAGCATAGGTAGCCGAAGCACAGCAAAAATGTGCTTATGAAATGTTTATTCAGGTTGTTCATATTAGCATTTTCTCACTTGAAAATCTCAATTGCTGCTGTGAAAAAGAAACTACAAGTATGACACTTGTAAAGATAAAAGCAGGCTCTTCAGGAACATCTTCTTGTACATTTTGTCCCTCCAAGCTTTGATGATTATGCAGTTTTATGTTCATGCTGATTTTATCTAAAGTAGGTGAAAGAGCCTGTCAGATCAATTATGAGACGATTTCTCTCTATTTGTGGATGCTGCACAGTTCTGTGTGAAGAAATCCAGAGAGACCAGCCAGCAACATGTAGACACATTAAAGACTCTCCACGACATACCGAGGCAACATTAACCTGCTATGTAGAACAATGAAACATTAATGAGACGTGCCAGATTCTTTCCACTTTGATACCCATTGTCATCAACAGGCAATACTGCAATCACTCCTCATTTCCTCCCATGAGAAAACATGGACTGGAATCAATTTAATATCGTGACTGGGCTCCCAGGTTGTAAACAGACCTGTGTTTCTGCAGTGAGAGCCGAGCCAGAGACGGAGCTGGGCCAGATGGATTGTGAAGCCAGAAGGTGTGCTGTTTGCAGCAGAGTCGTGTGGTCTTGGTGGCTGACGTAAGCACGCTGGAAGGAGGGGAGTGGAGTGAAAGAGGAGAAAGCTCCAGCTCTGCTGTGACTGTTTGCCATGCTGACTATCTTCCTGTCTGTGTTGGCCCTGGGAGAGAGCGCGTTAATCCACTTCACTAACTGCTTGAGTGTGTTTTGTCATTTCGTTAAAGGGTACGTTCAAAGCAGAAGTCGGCTTGTTGCCTTGTTGTCTATAGGGCATCACTTTAGAGTGAAAGCATCTCCTACTAATGACGGTTTCAATCAAGGCTGAACAAATGAATGAATTCCATTTTCTTGGGCTGCACAAGCCGATGGGTATTATGCAGCATCAAGGATATATCGATGCTGCCGATTTGAAGGCATCTCAGCAGGCAGGAAAATAGAAGTAGAATCAGTTTTGAATGGTTCTTGGTGCCTCTCTGCCGCGTTAGACTCCATCCTGAGAAAACATTCTACCCATTTACAACACACCCGTACTTTCACCCTTCCAGGCTACTGGCCTGCCAAAACCATCATCACTCAGGATACCAGGACACCTAGACTTGGGAATGCAAAGTAAGAGGCATAACTGGGTCATATATTCTCCGTCTCGCACAATCTCTCTCTCTCTCTGTCTCTAGGTGTTTAGGGCTCCTCATCTTACTCTGTTATGCTTCAGTGTTTTAATATTCTCCCTAAATGGTCAAGTTGGCCCAAATTCAGATTTGCCCTTGGCTTTAACTGGCCTCCATCTATTCTTTGACATTGAATCAGGTATCTGGCAATTTACACGAATAAGGCCACCTTCATCCAAAACACGATAGAAACACAGAACAAGGTTGCACCAAACAGGGAAATAGAAGCTTTAAAGCAACGGCAGCTGTAGTGCATGAAATTAAGTTTTTGAATTAATAAATTATAGATCTTTCTGCTATGTTTGCGGGAGGAAAAAGTTAGCTCTCCTCACAATGCAGTAGATTTTTCTGTCATCTAGTTGCAGGTTGATGGGAGTGCCTGAAACCCTCTTTTTGCCCCCAGGCTTCTTCTGCTGTCTGATTCTAATGCAATGTTGCAGCAGAGAGTTAGAATGAGACTTAGCAGAGCCGGACATTTTTTGTCATATCTGAATAACAGGGAAATGTCACGAAGAGTCTCTCATGCTAATGGAAAAGCTCAGATTGTTTACAGAGATAAACTAACACATTTCTCTAGTTTAGTATTGCCTGTTTTATTATTGATCAGCTCAAGACATCTAAATGCAGGTTGCTTATCCCAACTTCACCGTTGAAAGCTCTGTCTCCCAGCTTGTGCATATAATGAAGCCAGTGTTGCTTATATTTATTCTGGATCTCCGCTCTTCAACCGGCTCTGTGTCTGCTGTCTTAGTACAACAGTTGAAAAGATATTGTGAGTGGGAAGAGGAGGCAGACGGAGAATGAGAGCGATTCGACCGGCATGGGGAAATTATTGTTCATCCCTGAAAGTGTTGTTTGACTTTTTGTAAGAAGCTTTTTTTTATAGAAACAGTTGGTTTTGTTTAAGCTGCCTTCTGTCAAGTCATCCGGTTTTAACTGGTTATTATTTCTCCCTCTGCTTCCTTCTCACTACTTTAAATCTTTAATGCATTCTGAAACACACAGTTGTTTTGTTGTGGTTATTATCCGATTTTTATGAATTGTCTTTAGCACATAGATCTGGCCTGATCTATCAGAGATACAGAGTTCATTACAGAGCACGCCTTGCAAAACCTGGGATTTTCATAAGAAAAAGAGTACATTGCACTGCAGATTGTGCTAAAATTGAAAGTTTGTCTCTGACTTTCTACCCGTTGACTACTGCAGTGACAGAAATGAATTGATAATGCAGTCTAAGTTTCAGCTGAAGTCTGCTGACATCTTGGTGATGAGAGTGCCGGGGGATGGGAGACTGTGTGTACTGAGGGGTACTTCACTTTGAAGCTCGGTGCCGGGATCTCAGCTGTTGCCACGGTGACTCCACAGTTACTCTAACAAAATGTGAGATCACTCACTGGTCAGGATTCCCCTTCCCAAAACACGGACAAAGACTTAGCTGTTAGCACTCACCGAATGTAATTTACTCCCTGAATGCCATTGGAGGCGATGTGACTAATGCCCCACCTGAACCGGAGCCGTGTTCTCATAGACATACCGGACCATTGGGTCCAGACTGTGAACGGAGTACATGTGGTTCTCCCTTACTGGAAACACTCCTTTGGTTTAGGTGATTGGTGGCAACCTGGGGGGCAGGATGTAATGCCAAAAGCTTTGTATCTAGTTTATCATTTGGTCGCAAACAACCAAGTCTCTGGACTATCTTTAAATTTGTCTCCTTGCCAAATTCAGATAGATAGAATTTGTTGTTTTTGCAAACGTCTACACGAGGGTGCTCGTCTCTCAGCTGGGTTGCACAAAAACTATCCTCCTATGAGTTGAACCTCCAGTGATTTTCAGCCCGATTGTCTGCACCTGTGGCACACGGCTTGTTGCAATTAAGAATTATATCACTACCTAGCTACACAGCAGAGCAGGACCGGGAAGCTCCGGCATGCAGCCCGCTCCGATCTCTTTTTGTCAATTTGATATGTGGGAGCAGCCACTTGCCAGTTACACTCTATCAGTCATGTCTTGTTGATACTGACACAGCGGATGGCATCATGTCAAGGTTGCAAGGGCCCGCTGCTCTGTTCTTGCCTTTGGATGTGGTCGTTATTTCCTCACTATTGTGCTTCGTCGCTGTCTCACACACAGCTCAGATATTCCAGGGGACTATATGTGATGGAAATTAAACTCTGTCTGACCTGCATTGGCTTACTGGGATTCATCAAAGAGCTGAGCCGTTTGTGAGATGCCAAATGACTCTTTTGTTCCGCACTCTTTGAGACAAGAGCTCTCACACATAAACACGTTTTTCCTTTCTCTCTCAAATGTCATCCCCTGTCTCTGATGCACTCGTCGTATCACGATGCAGCGAGGCCACGAAATATGGGGGTAGAGTTTGTTTGGGTTTGTCTCTACCAAATGGTCCTCTTATATTCCCTCGTGTGTCTTTGTGTGTGTGTGCTGGATGGAGAGCAGGAAAGCAGTCTGTCAGTGTGTCGGTAGCAGTCTGCTGAGCCCTCCTTTGTGTTGTCTGGGATGTATTGTGTGACAAAGAGTAACAGAGAGCCTGGGGTTATACCCCACCTGCAAGCATGAATATTAATCCTCCCAAACAGAGCAATATATGCCCTTGGTGGCTGGTTAGCTAATGAGAGAAGTGGCTGAGAGAAGAGCGGTGTTGATGATCCTGCTTTGCTATCAGGTCAAGGTTCATTTTAAAGGAGATAGCTTACAGCCATAGCAGTGCTTTTTTTTTTTTTTTTTTTATAATTCAGGCCTCATAAATGAGGTAACACAGTGCAGTGCAGTTGTTGTTTGCAGTCATCCTTGGATAACCCATTTTAAAAGGGGAAAGTGACGGGTTTAAGCAACTCCATGCAGCTTTTGCTGTGCAATGAGGGGACGCTGGTGCAATTAAATCTGTTGAGACTGTTGAGAACATCTACTACTAGAATTGTTTTTATCAAGGAGGGAAAAATCTGAACACTGACTATCATTCTAACAGACACCAGCCGATTGATCTACACTTAACATCTAATGCCCCTGGTGCTGCACGACCGCCTGTGGAGGGGTTTACTCTTGAGTGGTTGCCTGGTCGGGGAATCCCCACGGCCAGAGTCTTGACAACTTCTAATCACTTCCCTTGGAGAAATGTTATTTTTAATTCAAAGCTCTGGCTGAAGCGATGTTCTCCCGTCTTGCAGCAAAGCGTGTGTTAGACCTCCAGGACAAAATAAGTCGCCTGTTTGAGGCAAAGACACAGAACCTACTGACAATCCCCTCTGCAGCGTCTGTTTTGTGTAGCGTTGACATGAGATGTGACCCAATGGTCGGTGACTCCTCTCTTTCGCGAAATGGAAATGAAAATGAAACAACCCCACCTATTTTTCTCCCTATTCCAAGTCAGTGTAAAATTCTTCTGAAGCAGTTATATGAAGGTTAAATAGTTGCATAAACTTGTTGGGTTCCTATATTTACCAGCAGGCCTGTGTGCATTGAAAAGGTTCTAATAGACAGCGAAACCTAACTATCCATAGATGTATTAACTGCTTGTCATTGGGCCTTGAGTGCTCTGCTGTACTCCAAGGCTCTGCGCCTCTGCAGGCTTAAAAGGAAACACGGCGATCTGCTACCTCCACTACACTCTTAACGAAAAACAGTTGTGACTTAGTATGCACACAAATGTTTGTCTTAGCCGTGCGTGCATATACTGTTTGTTTTGCATGTTCGTAGGTTTAGGCAGAGCATGAGTTTATTTAGTCTCTGTCAGCACAACAACCTGCCAGCCACCACACAGGGCACTAACAAAAAGCTGGACAACAACTGGTAGAGAGTCTCATTCAGTCAGTCTTCATTTAGTCATCTAAGTTTTTATGTCACACAAGGGAGCATTTTGAGAGAGGGAGGCTTTTTATTTATGAGATGTATTGTCCTTTCTTCCTTTTGTTCTCCTCATTCTGTCATTCCGCCCTCCACTGCTCCACAGGTCGCCTCTCTTTGTCTGTGACTGTATCATCAGGTTTGGGGTTCTGCTTCACTGCAGGGTTGCTGTTCCTCTCTTCATTCCTGCAGATCCCGTTTCCTTCATCTGTGCCCTCGTGTCTGGTGTCTTAGACGGAGCTTCTTTGTGCTCTGTTGGCCCTTGCTTCTATCAGGTTTTCTGTACTGCCACTGCTCTTACAGATGATTTACAGTCATCACTCGTCTGTCAGGGTGTTACCATGTTATTGAGTATATACTGATGTTCTCTAACTTCTCTCATCTTTACAGCACGCCGGTGCTTTGGGGATCAAAACCTCTCAGCACATCATTAAGATGTGATTGTGTTGCTGTTTTCACTGGGCAGGCGAAGACATACTCAAAGGTTGATTATAGCTTCTTCCTGTTGCGTTCACAGAAATGGAATTGAGGTTCATTTTATTCTACTTAGGCAGATGAATTCCTCATGTATAACTTTCTATGTATTAATGTGCTATGAATTCTAACTATGAGGAGCTGCCGATCTTGTGTTAAGCTGATTATATTTTGGCAAGATATATTGTTATATAAACAATAATACTGTATAATACTACACTGTATGGGTATGTATTCAATTGCTGTGTAAAGAAAAACAGTTAACTCCTCCAGACGCTGAGTCATACATTATTAAAACACAAATATACAGTATATAAAGCATGCAGACAGCATTGAGCAGCAAGCTGAATGATGCATGCAAGTTCAGAGGAGGTTTAAGGTAGGATGACGATTGTGGCCTGCAGCTTCTATTCTTTTTATATCGGCAAAAGCACATTGACAAGAGGTGCAAGGTACAGCTTGGTGCAGAGAGCGCCCAAATCCAGGCATGCTGGTGTTAAAGTTTCATTTAAAGACAGAATTCTCACTGGTATCATTTGTATTTATATTTCGTCGGCACACATTAAGCTCTTAAGACACCAGTGCATGCATAGACAATAATTACAAACACTGTTAATGAAATGACGAAGAATTGTCAGCCCTTAATATCCTCTGCTTGATGCTCACAGCAATATTGTTATCGTCACCTCCTGTGAAACATTAGCACTTCGGTTTGTGTTGTTTACTGGAAGTAAATGGGCCGATATTGAGCTTCATATTAAAAGTGGTCATTGAGTAAATCCGTTTGTATGCGGATACGAGATCGTACACGTTCGTACAGTCGTCCCTGGGAGCCTGCAAAGAGGGAGTCTCTGCAGATCTCACCAATGCTCTCCTTCATTGTCTTTCACTTCCCTTTTCAAAGCAGTGACAACATGTGCTCTCAGTCGGGTGTGCCAAGCTGAAACCGCTAATGAGAGCTGAGAAAGGCAAGACACGGGTGGGTGAAGAGAGCCGGGTGTGTTGGCACCTCATGATGTTAGGATTCTGTGGGCTGGTTGTTTTTGGTCTTTAGAGTTGAATATTTAATTCAACCAAGTCTAATTTCACCCACTCTTGATATTTCATCACCAGAGAAGGAGTTGTAATTTCCTTTGGGTGACGACAGCCTATTGAGAATTTTGTTTGAAAGTTTGTTAGGCACTGACTGTTGCATCATTCGTGTCTGTTTGCATACACCTGGATAAATCTGATGCAGTATAATACAACAGCCCTGAATCACATCCTCCCTTCTTCATCAAGATTATAATGTTCCATTTTTATTGAATTGGTTTGAGAGATTTATTTTAATGTTCATTTTGGATGCTGTTGTTGGGTTGTTGGGTTATTCTTCTTGGTTGAATTAAATATTCAACTCTAAGAGGTGTTCCTAATATTTTGTCCGTCCCATTTAAATAATTTGGGATTGGCAAAATATTAGAAATAACTCCCAAGGCATTTGCGGGGAACATAATCCACATGAAGTGAGGATGTATTGCTATTTGCTTTTTATTGCTAGTTTTATGATGCATCAGTTTCATCTAGGTGTACCTAATAATTTGTCCGGTGAGTGTATACTGGCATGCATCCAGTCCATGGTTATACTGCATCTTACCACCAAATTAAGGCCTGGGTGGCTCTCATTGTTCGATGTGTTCCTGGGCCTGCAGATTACACTAACAGCTATTCATGCATGCAATCAGTCTCCTTTTCCTTTGTGTGTGTGTCAGCGCAGCAGTCAGAAGAGATGATTGTCTGTGAAGAGGAGATAGATGAACACACACGGGAGACAAAGAGGCCGGCCAGTGGAAACACACAAACAACCCACAACCACAAAGCCAGCTGTCCTGTCAACGGCAGGTTTTGGTCAATTCAAGAACAGAACAGTAAATAAGCGGTTCGGTTTGCCATGAAAACATGGATAAATCCAGTTTATCATTAAAGGTATTGTGATTGTGGATCAATGTGATTGATCCACATGCAAATCATAGTGGAGCAAAATATGTGGGTATGATTTCATTAGCTACTATATTAGAAATCTGAAGATCTTTACCTGATGAATGAATCGTTTTGATAAAGAAAATGTGAAATTTGTAGTAATATGTTTCGATAAAAGGTAGCTGATATTATACAGCCTTGCAGGATTATTTTAAGCGACCCGTGTCTTTTGGTATATTAACATAGTTGCCTCGCTGCCTCGAGGCTAAAGTTGGATCGTATTTACTACATTTGTAGCTGACGAACATGATGCTAGTGGCAAGGTTAGTTTTTCTTGCATATTTATTTCCCCTGAAATATAAACTGCATGAACAGCTTGGTGACAAGCATTGTCCGGGGGGGAATCACTTCATTTCAGTTACGTTTTCAAGTAAGCAATTTCTCCTTTTGTTGACACAAAAAATGCATCTACTTCTTGGTGGGTGTTGGTACAAGTTGCATGCACAGTGAATGTCAACCCTGCAGTGTCAGTGAGCAATGATGCTCCATCTTTCCATGACCAAACTCCCTGATGCGATGCAACATGGATATGGGAAGAAGAAATGATGAGAGCAAATCGTTTTCAACCACAGCAACCACTCATGCGCCGAAATAAATGATTGAAATAACTGTTTTATGGGAACGACAATGCACAGAACCCTTCCCTCTAGAATTCGTTACTTAACAGCTGTCTCAAACAGGTGCAGTAGATCCTCCC
This sequence comes from Macroramphosus scolopax, assembly GCA_901007825.1. Classification (NCBI taxonomy): domain Eukaryota; kingdom Metazoa; phylum Chordata; class Actinopteri; order Syngnathiformes; family Centriscidae; genus Macroramphosus; species Macroramphosus scolopax. The sequence goes on along the minus strand of CAAKHC010002836.1, from coordinate 18,003 downwards.
TTCATGATGATTTATCACAGGGCTGTTGCAATATACATGATTAGATTTACCTAGGCGTACCTAATAAATTGGCAAGTGAATGTAAAGTGAATGTGCGCACAGTTATTAGTTATCTGTTTGATCTTTGATTAGGTGAAGACAACTGCTGCATGTCACACCTGCTTTGGAGGCTGTTGTTATTCCTGTTTCATTGGTTTGTGTGTTTGGTTATATCAGACAACAAGCTGAGATGAAGCCTTGTTCGGGTAGCGTGTCTCCTATCGTCCAAGGATTGGAGAAGAGGGGAGGCGCATTTACTTGTACTCCTCACTGAGTGTTGTGGAAGATGACCACATTTGTCGAGGATTCAATCACAGTCACCTTTTCATTCGCTTAAAAAAAAGGGAAATGCCCTGTAATGTTTGAAAGTCTATTTCTCCATCTAGCACAAGTAAATCACATAAGAAACAGTGTAAGTGTGGAGGAGCTGCATCGGTTTCTTGTGGAAATTGGGTTTTCAGGGCAAGCCATGACGTGGGTTTAACGTTTAACAGCTGTGCATATGATTATCAGTTACTCTCTGTATCTTCTTAGACATAGAATGATCTCCATCTGAGATGCCACTGTGTCCTGTCAATCAATCTTTGCATCTTTTATTCAAACAAAAATGGAAATATTACCTGGTAACAGCTTTTAAATGGGAAGATGTATTGCTTTTCGGTGTTTTACTGCACAGTTTAAATGGCAAATGTTTTGATCACTATATTGTGTATCCAATATTCTCTGAAGGGTATAACCCAATAACCTCCAAAAGCATGCAATGAGAGGATTATGTGGACAACTGTCGATTTATTTTTTTGCTTGCGTATTTCATGTATTGCGTGTGATTGAAATAAGCTGTTGTGAAAATCTTCAGCTTTACCACCAAGGAAAAGAGCCTGGGATGTTATCTTAGCCTTTGTTTTGTCTGAGCACACAGAGTTGTGCCATATGGCGGCGGAATAGCAATCTGGAGGGGATTGTTTCGACACTGGTGATTCCTTTTCAACAAATGGCGTTCGTGGCGCTCCCCACTGTCCCCGGGGTGGGAGACAGGTGCCGTTGGGGGAAATAAAGAGTTGTTTGCACAGCTTCCCCGCGTGTCAATCTCCCAAATCATTTGGAAAGGAGGACTGATTGTTTGCCCCGGGCCTCTCCAGCTGCATATACAGTGGGAGAGGGGTGAGGGCTGCTTCGATTTCATTTTGCATGACACAGTAGGACAACCTCGCTTCTAAATATTCAGTTTCAGTCTTCTTATTTCATCATTTGCAGGGATGTGTGATCGTGGTATGATAAAGAGTTGGTAACTCTCACTGTCCGTGTATCACAGCAGCTATCCTAATTGGAATACAATTAAAGGGTGGATCAGTGCAGTCAATACAGAAATCAATTGGAGTCCTGTGGGCTGCGGGGATACTGATGATGCTGATGATGCTGTGGTCTGGTTTGTGGCGAGCTTAGCTATTTTTAGCTCTAGTCATTCCTCAGTGCTGGTACAGAAAATAATCACTACAGAGGAGTTGGCCTCGCCACCTCCGCCCACATGCTGCCTCAAGCACAATGCAAAGCTAATGAATCACGAACACATTCTGCGACTATCGTTATCTGATCTGTAGGTGTCCCGTCTGTAGGTGATATATTCGGATTGATTGTACTACTCTAACTCCGCTGCAGCTTTATTCCCGTTTCAAGACGAGAAAGTGTCAGAAGTTTAGCACGTTACATAATCCGAAGCTATGGCCTCCTTACCGATGCAGGGCACGATGCTCCAGTTGCTTCCAGCCTCCGTTCTTGTATACACATGATCATTTCTAGCATTTCCATTGGTTGGTCAGGTGCAGATGTGGGTATATGAGGGACTGCACTCATTCAATGTCGAAGGCAGGAAAACAGTGTTTCTATATTTGCTTGTGTTCTGTGTTTGCCGGGGTTCCTTTAGGCCGTGCACGCGTTGCCAAGTTGGTGAATGTGTTTGATAATTTGCTTGAGTTTTAATTTATAACGTCTGCCAATGCATCTGTCTTTTTAATATAACTTGTTGGAAGGGGTGGTTGCATGGGCCAGGCCATTACATTTGGGACAAATCTGTTTATAGTAGTGCAAAAAGGCCTTTTTTTTAAACATCGCCGGCAGTACTTTGGGCCCTCTCGCCCAACATGCATAAGCACATTCATGTTTATCTGCACTGTGTTTAGGCACATTGACACATTCCTTGTATGTTTTATGTGCATCGCAATTGGGTTGAGTATGCAGCAAATGACTTTAGAGAAAGGATATGATGTTTAGAAACGTAGTCACGTCTGCACACCTGAAGGTCTGTAGGGAAGAATGTGCCCTGCATCCTCACCTGCAACATGAACCGTTCTCCAGAGAGCATCGTCACCACCACCTTTTATTTTATACCTCTTGAATTAGTTCATTGCTTCCAGTCTACCTTCAGAGTTCTCTCTCCTGACTCTGTTGGGCTTTTCCCGAAACGCCTCTTTAACACAGTCTGCATTGACTGGCCTTTATAATTAATGAGAGCGGCTAACTGAAGAGTGGCAGCAGACCTTTATGGAAAGTCCCCAGGAGTGCCCTTCAGGACATCCCATTACCATGATAGTCTGATCGGAGCAAACACAGTCGGCTGCAGGCGTGTTAATGATGTAGAGTGGTGGCGGTCATGGCTGTGGAGCCCTGTAGTCTGCAGGAGGTACGATCAAGCTGAGATTATCCGTCAGTCCGTAGCCACAAATCAAGTGTGACTGCTGTCAGTACATTTATTTTTATATAAAGGAAATGTTTACTGCATCATTTTTCCTCAATTGTCAGCCTTTTTTTTCTTAGTGGAAAAGTTAAATCTGCAAAGACATTAAAAGAAACAGTAAGACAGGTTTTAAAGTCATCAAGTGAAGAAATATTCCAGATGAAGTGTGGAACTTCTTGTGTTATTTTGCATTAATTACTTCATTGCCTCAACCGGGCTTTTTGCTAAAACTTGCAAGTGGCTAAATAATAGACGAGTGAATATATGAATTATGTATTTGTGACGGAATTCTGAGGATGCTGGATATTCAGATACAACTTTACTATGAGGTTCACGATGCACTGCCGGCTAAATGAACACTGAAACTAAATATAGGCCACTTCTCCTTGACCGGTACAGAAATCCTCATATTGCTTCTCTGTGATACTTCATTGAGTGTTGAACTTTCCTCTCTCTGAACTGCAGACAAGGTGTTTTCAGTGTGTGTGTCCTTCCTTGGATGGTGCAGTAATTACCACCCAGCTGTCAGGCCCAGTTTGCCTTGTGACACTGGGACAGAACTTGCAGTCAATACTGTTCATTGACTGCAAACATCACCTTGACTTGATTTATCTCCCAACACTCCTGCTTCTGATTTAGAGCTCACAAGCTAAGGACTTTATCGGCTCATCAATCAGCAAATTAGACTTTTGGCACGACACTTGTCCATCAGAGGTGGAACTTATAACATGAATTTACATAAATGAATGCAGTTGATTGGATACATATCCGATGCGTGGCCATAAGACGTGAATGAGAAAGGATCCATGTGGCTTTTTGTCCGCACGTATGCACTCACTGAGCGCTGCCGTCAGCAGCAGCACCGGTTCTGTGCGCCTATGGCGAAATGGAAACAACAATACAGGAGAGTACGTGAGGTGCTCAAATCAAGCATGTTTCTTTGGCCCGAATCAAACAGGCATAAGCATGTTGGCAGTAACCTGCAGCACATTGCATTGTCCCTCAGGACAGTGCTTGGCATACTGCACTGCTCCACTTTTGCTCCTCACGTGCTCATGGAAGATTTTTCTCTCCCTGCAATTGACAATAATCACTGGTCATTTTTAAAAGTAGTTTCAAATGAAACTAAATATTGCAGCATTTAAATTAAATGAAAGACTGCACCACAATTGTCTTTGTATTACGGTTGTACATTCCTGCAGGGCACCAGCACCACAGGTTTAATAAGAAGCCCTGGTAGAGTGCACATACTGTATGTTAGGAGACCTATTTAATTGGGAAAATGAGCGATGGAAGGAAATGAAGGCCAATTCTGAAATGCTTTGTACATGATGTAGGTGTTCCTTTGTTGAGTGTGGGTGTTGGAGTTCATCTGTCAAGGTTATTTGAGTTATTATCGACGGAAAGGGAGAGGGGGCAAAACATACTGCCAAGCCGACGATGCACTATGATTTAAACATGGTCATAAATCCTTCATTGAATTTTCAGCTGTGAGGGATCGCGGTCAGGTGCAACAGTGCAGGTTTTAATCCAGGTTCTTTAGCTGTTTAGCGTCGCCCGTATCCACTCCCGTCTGTTCATCGTCTGATATGTTTAGGTCACAACACAATCTGGAGGTTTATTTCTCTGTGACCCTGTTCTGATATCCACCAGTGGATTATTTCTCTCAATCAAGATGTTTTATGTAACCGCCTGAGAGGATTATAGAAAGGCATTCCGCTTTTAGATTTTAGTCCAATGAAGCATGAAGATGTGGCGCCACTTTCTGTCATATGTCGTACGAGGATAATAATTCTTCTGGTGTGAAACGTGGTTGTGATGTTCCCAAACGTAAACTCATGTTTAAAATGTAGAATGAATTATTATGTAGAAATGTCTGTCGTCAGAAGAAGCCCGTCGGTGTTCCTGAGCGTCAGCCAAGGAAAAAACTGACATTTCCGTGTCCTTTGAGTTCTGGGATGCTGTAGACCCTCATCACCATGGCAACCGCTGGTTTTTCGACATTGCTCTCCAGGTGTGCTGTGTAATATGCGCCCAAACCGTCTCTGCTCCCGGCTACGTCTCCCCTCACGGTTGCGCTTCCTCGCTCACCTCGATTTACCACTAATTATATCTTTTATCACGACGGAGCTAGACGGTTTTTACATTCACGAATAAAAAAGGAAAGATTATCCCGTGTTTATGCTAAGCTTTTCCTTTTGTTTTTAACCACATATCAGCCAATTTGTGAGTCATCACATTAGTCGACATGCATGCCAAATATCAGACCCGCTATCTCTGAGATTTTCAGTTTGGCTCGCTGAACAACGGCCGACTTCCCTTCCTGTATTTCGGAAAATCAGCATGCAAGTTAAGACTAAAAAAAAAAAAACCAAGTGAGTGGCAACACTCCACAGTGAGCAATACAGCCTGCGGATGAAAACCCGCCTGTTCTGGTACTGTAATTAGTGCCTGAAGGGTGCAGCATTAGCACATTCTCCTAATCCAGAGCCTGCACTCCAGTGGGCTCACTGCTTGGAGAATAGGACTGAATCCCAGTGGAGCAGATGGATGACGTGATCCGAGGGAGGCTGAAAGGGGCCCTGATCATTAAAAAGGCTGATTACACGGTTGTAATGAGATCAGTGATTTGGGCTCAAGGCTGGTGGTTTGTGGGTGATCCACTTCTCTCAGGGCTTCTACAGCAGAGTTTAGAGGACTTTAGTCTCAGAAGGGTCGTTTTAGTGGATGCGACTCAAGGTTATGATCCTCCTGAGGGAGTTGGTTGACCTCCACACACATTGCCCCTTCATTAATCAAACAGGATGCCTTGAACATTCGGTTTTCAATCCTAAACAAGTCCTCTTGCCATTTCCTGGCGTTTCCTGCTCGACCCTAAACGACTCCTGATACCTTCGCTGTTTGTGAATGAATCTGTGTGAATGTAGTAGCGGCTTGACACGCTGCACAGCAGCTTCTGTCGACAGGTGCGATGATGGTGTGAATGGGTGAACGGCACATTAAGGTAGAAGGTGCTGTATTAATGCATCATTTACCATTTACAATCAATTTACACTTACAATCATTAAGTCAACGCTAAGGTCATTAAGACGACGGGCCACTGAACTTAACAATGCAAACAGGTGCAAATAATGAAGCTGCACTTTATCTATTTCCTGTCATGCAACCATCTCCACCTCGTCAGAAGTTGCAAACACACACATTTGACAAAAAACAAAACCCTTTCTTTTGGCTTTTTGCACAACGTGTTTCACTGCTCTCGCTTAATATGTTGTCTGGCATCATATTTAATATTTTGGGCTGGGAGAGTATTTCGAGTCAGAAGGATCAAGCCCAACTCACAAGGAATTGGTGTTCAAGTCAAAGTTGAAATGCAAGCCTTTTATTATTTTCAAGTCATCAAATTGACTCCTCTAGTCATTATTTAGTATGTAAGAGTGCAATGAATAGAACCAACGTTTATACGTTGCAGTGGAAAACAAGTGTGTTTCTTGTCCATCCTTAACTGGGATTGTAGTGTGCACATGATCAAGTGCATCACTAATAGATAATGACAATAATTGGCAAACTCTTTTGTTCTAAGGCTGAAAGGCATTCCTGTTTTAAGCATTTAAATCAGGTCCTGAGCAAGAGAACCAACAGGGAGGCTCCCCTCTGCCTGCAGCTCTGGATGACATCATTGCACCCAGAGCTGGATGACTGAGTAGATGTCGGAAAGTTTGGGGGAAAAAGCCTGCAGCAAAAATTACGGACTCCCACGCCACCGTGGTCCCAGTTACAGCAGGCCGCATGCCACCCTGTGCAGCCAAGCCACGGTATTCTAGCTTCCCCCTGGGCAAACAAAGACCCCTTTCAGGCCAGTCCTACTGTGATGCTGCTGAGCAGAAGCAATCTGTTCCTCCTGGCTGATCACTGTGTGGTGAACCAGCCTTTTCCTTGATACAGCTTTGCTGGTTTGCGCAACACTCAAAAACAAGCAGATCAAATCTGCTTTTTGATTTTCTTTCTTGGTGCCATTCATTTCAAGACGGCGTGGAAGATCCGCTGAGCCCTCCCCTCACCTCCCTCTGGCAACGCATCAGACAGATGTACATGATTGTCTGTATCTGCAGCTTGGGACAGGATGACTGTTGCATTAAAGTGAAACAGTAGCCGAAAGTATTTCAGTGATACTGAGTGGCTTTGCTGAACTCGCCCTTAAATGATGGTTAGTATGCTCCGGGTCCAGAATGCTATTTGTTTGACTGACAAAATTCACCTGCATTCCCATCAGCCCCCCGGGGTGATGTCACATCTCCACTCTTGTCAGTCAGCAGCCTCCCATTTCATTTTACCTGCAGCATCAGTTCACTGGCCTCATTCAGTCACTCTGCAGTATTCAAGGTGGTCAAGATGCCTCTGTCTGCAAATAAAAGCCTCTGAGGCCCTAAGACATTTTTAAGGTTAAGAAAATAGCAATATCATACGGTTCAGGGTTTGTACGGTAAAAAAAACAACTTGAAAAGTCAAGACATTTGAAAACATTTCCAAACCTGGAATAGTTTTGTAAAAGTCAGCTGTTTATGAAAGCATGTGTGGTTCAGGTAAATCTACAGAGACATTTGTTGTTCATCGAATCGCATAGATTTCATTAGTTTTAGTTCAACAAATGGAAAGGTAATGGAGAGGTCATGATAATGTAAAGGTAAGAAGGTTTATAAACCCTTATCGTCCGTGGTGTCTCTGCAAATCCAGCTCTCAAGACGTCATGTTGACTTTGACTTTATGCAGATATTGTAGATCACAGATCGGCCGCAAGGTGTAATGTTTCTTCCCTGGCCCGTGATATACTGTACCTGTTACCTGTGGTGAGAACTGTAATACAGGCGGACTGGTACCCCGAGACCAGAGATTTCCACCATTGAATAAACTGTAGTAGATGCTGGGAACATTGGTTTGGTAGTTTCTGCGTAACTTCATTTAATTGCTCTGCACTTGCAGGTTATTCTTCACCAGTCACCCTCCTCTTCCTGCTCATCAGCCAAAACTCGTAGCTGTCAGCGCAGAGAGCAGAAAACCTTACTTATATAAACAATCAATTACATTTGCATCCCCGCTGAGTATAGATTCAGCCATCGCAGCATTTTAAAGGCTTAAATTATGACTGAACAAGCAAATAATTTATTGGGAATATTTTGCATGGAAACAGGCTTTTGTGCTGACTATAGACAATCTGAACTCTTTATCATGATCTGCAAACTTTGTCCTGAAATGGAGGATAAGCAGAACAGAAACGCCACATTCTCAGTTAAATTATGTTAATTATGTGAATTTGGTTGTTTGTATTGCTCAGTGACTGTTAACTCTGAAGGACTCATAGATGGAGTTGAAAGGAGGAATACAAGGAGCTTGTTATTTACACACTGACATGCTACTGTGGTATTATACAGTAGTACTGTGGGAGAAAACCAGTTAATTAGAGGTCTTCTAGCGACAGCTGTGATGGTGCAGCTGGAAGAAAGTGGAATATTTTCTTGTTCAGGGAAGACTGAGAGGTTCTGGACGAGTGTTGTTGAGAGACGGCAGGAAACAAGGCTGGACTCGCTTCATGTTTTTTTCTGAGATTCTTTCCCATCATCAGACGGCAGGTTGCGTTTATTTCGCAGTCACATTTAAACCAATGACGTTGAGTAAAAAAAGGATATTCTTAAATACCCAGGTTATATGGAGTTGTGTTGTTTTTCCATTTGAAGTCTGGCACACTCAAGTCAATACCTTACGTAAGCTGTGTGGGAGAAGATAAATTCGAGCCTCCGTTACTTCAGAAGACTGAGTGCTATCTTTACATTGTTTATGTTCTGCAAGAAAATCACCTACTTTTATCCGCAAAGCATGCATTGAAGAGAAACATCCCCGAGTAAGAGGCCTTGTGAGGAGTAATGCTCTCGGATACCGCTGTTGCTATGAGACTGTGTTTGAAGAACAGGTCTGGTTTTATGAAAGTATATTTAACTCCTTGTTATTAGGCTGACGTCGTACCCTGAAATTATGCTAAGTCCTCTCCTCTCCTAAGCAGTGAGAATAAGAAGCTGGAACTATATATGTACGTTGGACTGTTTCTGTGAAGCCCCCCCCCCCCCCCCCCCCCCCCCCCCCCCCCCCCCCCCCCCCCCCCCCCCC
>CAAKHC010002834.1:22562-50456 GCA_901007825.1 Macroramphosus scolopax | reverse complement strand
AGCAATGCTTCGGCCGGTTTCTCGATTGTTTCTCGAATGTTTTCTCCGACATGTACTTTCGGATAAGCCACAGCAGGGGGTCACAGCGGGTGGTAGGAGGTAATTGCGATACCGGGTAAGCTGCCCATGGAAACGTACTGACTGTATCATCAGGTAGATCTGTGCCTATCATTGTTTAGGTGTCCAATGTGAAAGTAAACTGAATCCTTTCTTTACTTTAGAAAAATACTTCTGACATTTCAGATTTCAGGTTATTTGAAAAACAAAAAGAAATATGGATTAATAAATCAGGAATGCAATTGTTAGTTGCACCTATCATCAACTGAGAGTTGTTACTTCAGGCTGAGGAATCTTACTTACTTCTCAATGAAAACAACTTCCCTGCGATTATGGGAAATATTAGTCACAGCCTGCGCCAAGTCACAGTCACCGAGGGCGCACTGCAACAGCGAGGGCACAGCGCAGCACCCGGACTTTGGGCAGTGAGCAGAGTTATCAGGGGTTAACTTCAATCGTTCGCAAAAACACGATTCAGCAAGTTATTGGGTAATCTTCAGAAATTAGGTAATCGTTAATATTGCAAAGGGAACATTAAGTATTAGTGAGTACAATCACACTTACATTTGTAGGTCAGATATGGACAATTTCCTTAATATCTCAGGACACATTACATGGATCATGTCGGAGGCATCCATCTAGTTACGGTAAATCTGGAATTGATTCTGAATACAATTTTGTCACCAAGAGATGGAACCAAATCCTTAGATTACCAAAGACACTCACGCTAATAGTCATCATCAGTGTTTGTTTAGAACAGTCCCAGGCCTGTCTCTAATATGTCTGAATATTTATTTTTCTCTAAGTGTGCTCTTTATTTGAATTTCAGTGAGAAGTTATGAGAAGACTCCATCTAGAGACCCAACTATTCCTGCATCGGAGGGACAGATGAGCTCGGTGATATGAGGTCACAACACAGCAGAGCATGTCTCAAGGACAGTGATGGCAAAACACTTAAAACTACCACACACACACACACACACACACTCAGTCAATGTCTTCATGCCTCTTCTTTACACATATGTAAAAATATACATATTTTCGCACACATTTTGTGTGACTGTTTCTGAACGGCGCTCTTTGCGCTCTAGTCTGGATGTTCTTACAGTTCAATTCAGGAAGGAATTTCATGAAATGCAATTTAGTACCACTTTCTGAACTGTGTTAAGCTTTGTGTTAGATACGTACAGACCCACGAGCTGTACAATAAGAGAATAATAAACAGTTTACAATTAATGCCATATGGCATTTGATGGATGGGTAACTCGTACGTATGGTATTTAGATTGCATTAAAACTGGAGGGGGTGAAAATTAAATGTTTGTGTTACATGTTTGACTTTTTATTGATAATTGACAATTGTTGAATTATCAAATATTTTCACATGTCAGATTATTATGTATTTCTGAAGTCTTTTTTGAAATGTTCAATAAACCTTACTGAAAATGTTTCCAGCAAAAGATGAACATGTGTACTGTTGCTCCTTTGAATTGTTGTAAAAAAAAAAAAAAAAGACTTAAATATTTAGAACACTCCATCTCAAGTCAACAGGGTTCATTCATCTACCGTAATTTTCGGACTATAAGCCGCCGGTAACTGTCTTGCTGTCGTTCTGTCTCTCGGACAACTCGCGGTTCCACTTTTACTTTTGCGCGCTCCGTTAGCTGTACAAATCCATAATTAGCCGAACCGTTATATGAGCCGCAGGGTCGAAAAATGGGGGGAAAGGCGCGGCTTATAGTCCGAAAAGTACGGTAATTTACACAAGAACATGTGCGATGTTTCTGTAGACTGTAGACAACTTGGGAGCTGGTAGATTGCAAGTGATGATGACTTCCAGCAGGAGGAGCTGTTGGACCACAAAAAAAGGGTTTTGAATCTGACTATTGTTAAATGGAGCTGGTGGTGAATAGTGTTTTTGTTATGATATTTATCCCCATTATTTGAATATGCTCTGATTGCCCCCCCCCCCCCAATATATTGAAGTAGAAAAGAATACAAACATGCTATGTAATGACAGGCACCCATGCACCACTGTCCAGAAGGATTGTCAAATGTAATCCTAACTAAACATAATATATCACCAATCAATCCACCATCAACAATTATAACTACAAAGCTAAGTTAGCTGTGAAGTTAATTTATCATACATTCACCCATACTTTGGGAGGGGGGACTCTGCAGGGTGTTTACCAGAGGTTTACTGACTTGCACTTGACTCATCCCCAAGTCAAAAATCTGATGACGTCTCACAAGATCAGCTACATAAAATCATAACGAAGTTGCAGCTCGACTTTGATATTAACATGACTTGTAATTTCACTTGAAATTGAGCGTCATGACTTGAAAGACTTTTCACTCTCCCCAAGAACAAAATGTTAAAGAATGAAGCAGTAAAAGGTATTTAGCAAATCAACTCTTCCTAAACAAAGGCTTAGATTTGTATGAAACAAAAAGGTAAATCCCACATTTTATGGCGCATTCATCAGTTTTGCCAGTTGAATATACTGTTACAGCTTGTTCTATAACTGTAACTCGTGGTCTGTCAGTGTAAGTGGATTTTAAATGTTCTTTAACTGACCAGCTGCCTTGTCAGGGTTACACCATTCGCAACACTGTGTTGTGTCTTAACATTTCTCTTGTGCTTCTTAAAAAGTGGAGTTGGAAAACATTGGCAAATCAAATATCACAATGTTCGTCACCGAATAAATCAACCAGATTTGAGTATTTTCTCATTAGTGCTGAGTATGTTGGGAGAGGCCAGTGATGAGGTGGGTCAGGATGCCCCGCCCATTGCCAGCATCACGCCGCTCTGACGTCACTGCCAGGAGCTGTCCGCGCAGCGGTGGTGCTGAAGCTGAACAAGATGGCTGAGTGTTGGGGAGTGGAGAGCTGAGAGAGAAGCAAAAGAGACGAAATTGTAGACAGACAGGTGACAAATCAGAGGAATAGGACAGCGGCGCTGGCGTTCACCCTTGAAGTGTGACGAGTTTTATTCATGTCCGGCGTCGGGATTCCTGCCAGGCTCCGGTGCTGCTAGCGACGGCAGACTTCTCCATCTCCATCTCCAGCCTACCGATTCATTCCAGGCGGTGTATTTCACAGATTAGCACTATAAAGGAAACTAGAGAAGAGGCTGGAAACTGCACTAAAGGCGCATTTAAGAAATGTCATTGCTTTGTGTTGGAGGTAAGAGAACAACTACTGACACGACCTGCTGCCTTTTTCATTTTATGTATTTCACGTCTTTAATGCTTTTTGGCGGGGTTACCTGTTATCGATAATGACAGCTCATCAATATTTCGGAATAGGATGTACACAGATCTGAATACGAGTAGGAAATAACGCAATTACACGCGAATACTTCCGATCACGTTTAGAATACTTCCGATCTGTCTGGTCCTGTTACAACTAGTGTGTATGACTCAAATCTCCTCGTGTCCTCGACAGTCTGGGCTCAGCTGAATCATTTTATTGGCATCAATACATCCGTATTGATTTATGGAGTAGGTGTATGCTGCCGGCAGCAGCTGTCAAACATACTTGAGCAAGATGTAATCCACTCACAGAGTTCCCATGCGTAACAAGGGTGGAGGGTTTGCGTTGGAGAAGATGGGACTGTGGTTCAAATGATGTCGAGTGCGGACATTAACAACAGATCTCGAGCGCAATTGCGCGCAGATGACAGAACAGAAATGTGCTATCCTAAGAGTTTTTTTGCGTTTCGATCTCCTTTAGCTCACGTTATTGGTGAACTCACTCCTAAATGTTCTTTTTTGTTCTTAATTTAGTTCCATAATGATGACCTGTCATTTTCTATTCGGTGGATAATGTGTTCTTCACTAATCTTAACATTGTATTATGATACCCTGACAAATACCGTTATTCAGTGGCTTAATGTATTTGTAATATTTTCTTGAACTCCATAATAGTGTCTGTTTCTCGAGGGAAACAAATAGAGAGTGGCCCTAACGAGAGGTCTTTTACTGTTAAAGGCTTTTGATTCACTGATGAGTCCTTCAGGGTCGTCCAGTGCAGGCGGACGTTGGTTCTGACTCCTTAAATTGGGAGATTCCTAAACACACTGTATCATTAAACAGGAGCAATACACCAAAGACATCCACTTATCAACACCTAAGTTCTTCTACTACTGCTATTAGAGGCAGTTTAAGCAGATTACAGTTTACTGTTCAGATGAAAACTGTGACGATCATTCTGGTCATTCTAGGACATGTAGAACTTTAGAATAGAAGTTTTTTGGAGCCGTCTTTGATTTGCTCTTGAAGAGCAGCTATCCTGTTGACGGCAGCACTCGAGCTGGTTGCACAGATGTCAGGATTGAGATTCAAGCTTATCGGCGATGCCTTTATGTCCTGAAGCTTTGTTGCCATAGCAACATCAATGGTATTTTAGGTAACTCACTTATTGGCCTGAACTAAGTTGATGTATTTGTTTAAAGAGAAAAATGAACACATCAAGAGTTTGCTGCTCACCTTGAGCATGAAATACACTGATAAACATTGCATAAGCAGTGACTGGTCAGAGACTTGTGCACAGTTCCATCGCTCGCGAGATTTTAAACTGTCGTTGATATGATAGATTGTGCCACAGAAGCTGAATAAGCATATTTTGACCTGGCAGCCATCACAACGCATGACCTCCTCTGTGGCAAGATGCCAATTCAAGCATGATAACTTCATAACACAGTGAGCCATTAAATGCACCCTCATTAGCATCACCTTCTCTCATTCAGACATCAGCCAAACATCTATTTAGAACTATTTACTTATGTATTCAGATCATATGGGGCTTCTTTTTTTTTCAAAAGTAGTCAGAAAGTCTGATTAAAAAAAGTCTGACGGCGTCTGATGAAAGAAAGTCCTTGGTTGTACTGTGCCTTATTTCCATTTGTTATTAGCATTTCAAACACACTGCTCTGTAACTGTAATAATTACTGGGGTCACCGGGAGTCTGTAGTTAGCTGTAGTTTGTTGGACTCACATACTGTTAATACACTATATATTTTCCTTTACATGTCCTATCGAAGACTTCTAAAAGTAGTGTTCTATCGATGTATTTGCAAGTGTAATTTTCATGTAATTATTAGTAAGGTATTTGGATGAGAGGAGCACTCAGAGATTCTCTACTGATTGTTGGTGGTATGTTGCCCTCGGGATACTGGAGGTCTCTAAATCTTGTCTGGCAGATTAGACAGGAGCAGGATGTAACATCTTGGAAAAATCCGCTTTAGCCCCACAGAGTCAGGATGTGAATTTATTTATCCAGTTTTCCTCAGCAAAGTAAAAGAGAAAATGGGATCTCGCCGTTGCTGTGACAGGGAGTCAGCATTTTCTCTGGAGGGTTTGCCGAGAATATTTAACTCTCACCTACCCTCTTCACCCATTCCCCTGTGCCGTAACAACAGCAATGTCGGGTTGGTCGTATGCCTCGGAGCTGTAAGTACCCCCCTTCCCCTCATCCGCCTTTCCGGCACCCCCCCATCCTTGTCACACTGAAGTGGTTATTTTTAGTGTTGGGGATGCAGCTCACTCTGCCTGCCTGCACAGAGAGATTAATGGAGCACGAGAGAAAGTGATAGAAAGGGAACACACGTGCACACTCGCCACATGGCAGGGGGAGCTCGTAGGAGCCGAGTGATTGAGTGAGAGAGGACTGATGACTGGCTGGTGATGAAGAGAGGACAGTGAATGAGAGAGAGTGTTGGCAGGGGTGCAGCCTTGTGCTGCATCTGTCACTTATTGACTATTTAAAGCAAAGAAATTACTAATTCACATGTCCCTGTAGGTTCGGTGCTTCCATGGAAATAAACATTGTTTACCCCTTGTGTCTGACTGCCCCTCCAGCAGCAAAAGCATCTGAATTTTACCCAATTAAGTACTTTTACTAACTCAAGGGTCTTCTGGGTTGATGCTTCTTTTAGAAGCCGGTTTGTCCACAATGATTAACCATGTCTGCTCTGCTGTCACTGACTAAGAGAATCTTTCTTTGTCTAATATATTTCGGTTGTTGCAAACAGTTCCCTGATTGAATAAGTGGGAGCATTTAGTCAGTCAGTTCTTTCTTTCCGGCCTGTAGGTTAGTAATTCTTCTTGCAGCCACATCTTTTAAAGGTTCATTTTTAAGGTCCAATTAGATTCAATGATACTTTTAAGTAACATCAATGAAAGGAGGCAAGCAGCGGGGGATTAAAAACCAGAGCTCTAAATATTAATACCTTACTTCTGAACATAGGGATGCTGGGTATTGGCAGGGTGCAGGATTGAATGAATAATGAATAGGCTTTTGACGTCATTGTGGTTTGAAAGTCAGTCTGGTAGCTCCAGAGGTCCCTGCAAGGGGGAACTGGCAGTGCCTCATCTGTTGTGTTAGACAAACTGTGGCACTTCTCGGTCTTTTAATCTGCCACTTCCTGTTGACCCCCTGTCCATCATGCAGGAATACCTACGCATGCAGCATGCAGAGAAGACGGGCCATGTAATCGCTTTTCTCTCTGGCCTTTTAGTCTTTTGTTCCCAAACTGTCCCCAAACTTTACTGTAAAATCAAGTCTGGGAATTTGCGCTGCTGCTGGACGAGTCTAATTTTGTCCCCTTGTTGTGTTAAATGTTCAGGTGATATGTGTGAAAAGTCAGGAGGTAGCATTTGAACACATGAACACTCTGTTTGACACTTTGTTTTCTCCATGTGTCTGCAGTGAAGAAAGCCAAGCTTGATGGACCCCAAGGTAAAGTTTTGATCTTTGGAAGTTCCACCCATTTCTTTACCTGCTTAACGTACACAGTGGTATAACCAATGGTCGTTTGCTTTTTACAGAAAAATTCAACACTTACGTGACCCTGAAGGTGCAGAATGTTAAGAGCACCACCATCGCTGTGCGCGGCTGTCAGCCGTGCTGGGAGCAGGACTTTATGTTGTGAGTTCATGCAGCTCCTACCTCTTCTCCTCAGCAGTCTTTCTCTCCCACAGCCACAGTCTTCAAGTGTAAGCCCGTCCGTACAAAGTCAGGGGGAGTTCATTGGAGGACAGCCTTTATTGCCCAGCTCATATTAATTTATCTTCATGGTCCCTGCTCTTTACACACACTTCTCACCCTCCTCTCCCACTGCTGCTGTTCCTCTCACTCATTTTTGTGTGTTTTGGGCTTTAAAGCACTTTTTCATTCAACGTTCAGGTTGCTTTCTACTTCTCTTCTTCTGAATGTCCCACTGTCATGATGCAGGTGTGTGGCTCAGATCAACCTGTAAAGGCTGTTTACAATCTACAATCTGTAGCCGGGTCACCTGGGTTGGTGACAGACAGAATTCCGTAGTGAAAGTGAAGCTTCTAGGGAATCAAATGAATTATCTTTTAGCCATTAGATTGTGTAATCAACAGTTTCTTCATAATAAAAACCCCCCAAATGTATCTCGTCTCTAAATGCTGTACATTGACATTAAGCTAAGGTGTGGGTACTGTAGTGACGTCACCTCAAGGGCTCAGTGCTTCCACATATCCTCCCACTCAGCTGTGACATTTATATCTTCTAAAAGGACTCGTTTCTTCCGATCCTCCTCTTTCCTCCTTTTCGTTCTCTCTGCCTTTGAAGATTGGGAGGATGACATAACACCTCCAGCAGAGTTCACACACCCAGACTAGATGTTCTCGCCCCATCAGGGCTCTGCGAAACTGAAAATACAGAAGGAAATAACAGAAAAATAAACCAACTATAACCCATGTAAACTGTTTTTTTGAATTACTTCTCTCGCCATCCTACTATTTTTTTGTTTGTTTTTAGGCGGACATTCTTACTTACAACTGAATTACAGCACAAGTAATGTGCCCTTACTTTAGATCCCTCGTTCTCTCCGACATCTCCATCTCATTTCCTCTCCTTCCCTTTTTTTTCCGTGTTTGAAGCAGCACACCATTCAGCCGCATGCCAGATTATTTCCTCAGCTCCCAGGGAAACAGAAAGTTGCATTTTCATATCAAAGCTGTGGCTATTATTAGGATTTGATTCAGATAAGACAGCCGGGGAGTCTTGGACATACTGAGAGAGGATAATTAATCTGATAATCAGATTCGTTGCCACATTACAAATCCGAGCTTCTGACCTTTGCTATATGTGCTGTATATGAGCGATGCTTTATATAAAAGGGGCATAGAGTTCACTGCTGTGTGCGTTACACATGTATCGACAGTCTCTGCTGTTGTCATAACTGTGCTGCCTCTTACATCTTGCTGGCTGACCGTTAACAGTCACCTCTTTTCCTCTTCATGACTCATTTCCTTAAGCAGATCGAATCACTGTCCATCACTAGTGAAGCTAATTATGGCATTGATTCTATTTCTATTTAAAACCCCTCAGAGCTTTGAGGTATATGTATATAAAATTGGATATCTTACTCTCTTTTTTTTGCTTTCCTTCTCACATTTAACCTGTCTTTCTTCCTGCTTTTCTCTGCCTCTTTCTACCGATTAGTGAAATAAACCGTCTGGATCTGGGCCTGACGGTGGAGGTGTGGAATAAAGGGCTGATCTGGGACACCATGGTGGGAACCTTATGGATCCCTCTGCAGAGCATACGGCAGTCCAATGAGGTACATTACCTCTTTCTCTCTCTCTGACGTCCTTCAGCATCATTGTCTACACCTGCTGTTACCTAGTACTCCGGTCGGAATCATAAACAAATGCAGTTTTCCTGATATAAATTAATCAAAATATTACTTAAAAAACAAATTTTATTAGAGTAAAGCTGTTATGGGAGACTTGCAGATGTCTTTGAGCTTTTTCACATTTTTTGAGTTGATGGATTATTTGAGGGGTTTCTACAATCTGTCACGTCCACGGCGTCCCAGCCCCACTGTTCATGCTTCCTGCTCCAGCAGCATATACAGATCCCATCCGTTCATCCTCCCCACTGCTTTAGTTTTCCCTGCCTTCTTAGTTCCCGCCTTGTTTTGTGCACACCTGTGTTTCATGCTAATCAGGTTCCTGTTTAGTGCTCACCTGTTTTCAATGGTAGTCAAGGTCCTAGTCAAGGTCCTATTTTAAGCCCTGGAACCTCAGTTTGTGTTGTTAGTTATTATTTGACCAATCAGTGTGGAGCTCTGTTTGTTGTGAAACACAATTATAGTGTTTGCCCTTTGTGGCCTTTGATTTTTATCCAAGTAAACTTCGCCTTGAGCGCCTGCATCCAAAAGACTTTGTTTCCATGTCTCTGTTTGTGACACTATCCCACAAACTGTATTGTGTCATCTTTACAATCCTTCAGTTTGATCTTAAAACGCAGGTTACATGAGCCAAACTACGTTTTATATATCGGATACCACTTCTACATCAATTTCTCTTGAAGTCCCAGTAACCTCACTTAACTCAGGAGACATCTGAAGTCAGGCAGGTAATAACAACAAGCACTGTGCTTGTCATTCATCTCTTCTTCCTCCTCCTCTTGCCCTCTCCAGGAGGGCCCAGGCCAGTGGTTGACGCTGGACTCCAATGTGATCATGACTGAGAATGAGATCTGTGGAACCAAAGACCCGACCTTTCACCGGCTGCTCCTCGACACTCGCTTTGAACTGCCACTAGGTTTGGCTTCATCAGCATTTTGTTTAGTATTTCAATTTAATCAGAAAACTAAGAGTACATTACAAGTATTAATACTATCATCACAGTACAGTGGCTGCTTTCTCTATCACTATCATTATGACAATCACAATGACAACTAGTACTGCCAGCACTAATACTACTAATCCTACCATACTGCTGGTACCTTCTACCAATACTTTAGTTACAACACTTCCACTACTGCCTATCCACTATTACTGTCTCTACTCTTTTCGTGTACTTTCACTATCAATGCTGCTACTGAAATTATTGCCGTAATATTTTGAGAGATCAGCACGCTTGCTATCTGACTTGAGGAGAGATTTATAAAGTACAATATATTTATAATATCCAACATTGTATGTATCTTGTCAAGTATCATGATGAGTGTTGTGTCCTGCAGACATCCCAGAGGAAGAGGCCAGGTACTGGGCCAAGAAGCTTGAACAGCTAAACGCCATGAGAGACCAAGATGTAAGACTTTCAATATCCTCACTGTCTACAGTCTGCTGCCATCTTTACTTCTCAATCTGTTCATTTCCTCTCTCTTGTTTTACCGCCAGTCGATATCTTGAAACCAATTTGCAGAGCATGTGCTGTATGTATGATATATTTCCTGAGATGCATGTTGCATTTTCCTCCTCAGTACGCCTATCAAGAGGAGCAGGACCGACCGCTTCATGCTCCATCAACACAGTGCTGTGAGTATCACCAGACCAAACACTTCATCCATCCACCTCCTCCTGTGCTGGGTCCCGCTGTGTCCTTTTTATGCCTCCTGTTTTCCCTCTCTCCTCGCTCCCCTGCTCCGTCGTCCTGACTCATTGAGAACGGAACTAGACAGGAGGCGGAAGTTAGGCTGATAAATGAGGCAAAAAAGATGGGAGGAGGGGAGGGGGTTAAGCTGATGTGGCGAATCGTGCTAGCAGGCCCGCCTGGGCGCGAGCATGACTTATAGGTGCTAGATGTGTGATGAATGTGAACTGACACACACTGGCTTGTCAGACACAGCACCCCGCCTCCCTGTCTATCTGTCGGTCTGCTGATGACGACACAGGGAGCAGGTGGATAAATGAGTATTGTATAATTCTGTGGATAGACGGGTTGGCTGGTGGCGTGATGTTTGTGCGAGTACAGAGAGAGCACAGCATGTGTGCAATTTTTCTGAAGAGTTACTAAGCAACATTTGATATAGATTTTGTGCTTTTATATGCTCACACACGTGTGTATTTTCCTGGCTTCTTGAGTTGTGACGTGTTCAGTTTAAGGTCCAAAAGCTAATTCAGTTTCTACATCTTTTTATCTCCATCCAGGTAATTGGAGTCTGTGGGGAGATCATCAAAGTAAGTTTCTTTGATGCACCCCTGCTAATGACTTGGGGTTATTTGTGCATGTATCACTTAAAGTGGCAATTTGTAAGCACCTGAACAAGTCCGTCTTGTCTGGTGATACCACTTTGTTGCTCAAGATAGTGAGTCACTGTAGCACGAAGGCCTAGACTCATAGAACCTAGTTACAGTTTGTAACTAATATTCTCACTCGGAGCGCTTCGTCCAGTGATGGGGGGACACTGCAGTGCCGAGGGAGCAGCATCCAGGCCGGCCAACCAACATAGGAAACTCAATTTGATGATTAACAAACAGCATGAAATATCATTTGTTTCTCTCACAATGCTACACAGTGCACATCATAACATTTAGACAATCACAGCAAAGTAGCTGAACAAGATTCCATCTTACTAGATTTGTGCAATTCTTCCATCCTCCTCCTCCTCTCGTCTCGTCCCCCCTACGTTGTGTTTGTGTGAACAGACGAGGACCCGGACAGTGCTGTGGACGACAGGGACAGCGACTACCGCAGTGAGACCAGTAACAGCATCCCGCCTCCGTTCTACACCACCTCCCAGCCCAACGCTTCCATGCATCAATATCCCATAAGACAGCAGAACTACAGACACTCCTACAACGACGACATCCACGAGCTGGACTATGACCACGGAGCCATGAGGTAACAAACAGCCACTACTTGTTCACAACTAGAGTCTTAGCTAGAGCGGTTTCCTTTCCTTACTCCCTTTTGTTTATGTGCACTTATGACCTTACCATGTGGATTATCAAAATGTTTCAGCAAATTTAACACAGTGACATTGTATGTTTTGTTGGATGATCAAACACAAGAGGAACGTGCCTAATTAATGTTGAAAGTGTACTATAACACCACCCGTCTTAAACAGAGTATTCCTCAGTGAATAGCTCACTTTGAAGTATCGGTGCAGTATATAGCCCCGAGACCGCCGCTCAGCCCCTGCGGCCTTGTTTTGTATAACTTTGTTGTACATGGTAACATGTTGTCCCACTGTGCTCTCCTCCTCTAGAGAAGAACCCTGGCTTCAGTGTATACAAGCGTGCTGGGGCGTAGAGTTCTTGTATACAGGTTGTGTATAAAGTGGGCCTTTTTCTGCGTGTGTGTGTGTGTGTGTGTGTGTGTGTGTGTGCGCATGTGTGTGTGAGGCCCCATGTGATCTCTCGCTGTGCAGAAAAATAATTACAAATCTGGACTTGATAGTATTTCTGAACATGTTTGCAACGGCAGCTGTTAAAGCTCATGCTATTGCCCCGAGAAGCTCAAGTAGGAAGTTTGACCTCTGACCTCTTTGTGCAGAACCACAACCAGGCAGCGCAGAGTCTCACTTTGGTTAGAGCTTTCTATGAAGGATTTGCACTGAGCTCTACTGATGCTCCTCTCCTACCTCTCCCCTCTCCCCTACCTCCTTCCCTGCTCCTCTTACCAGACGCTATGATAGTTTAGACTCGGCCACCAACGGGCGCAGCGATATCGACTCAGGCTCAGGGTCGAGCCGACACACCAGTCGTCAGTATTCTCTAGACAGTAGGCACTCACTGTCCGATAGGTGGGTCTCTGTACCTCCTCTCTAACTGCTCCTCCTCTTCCTCCTGCTCCGGCCTGTGACTCCGTCTCGCTGTGACGTCAGTGGTGGACTTGTCCCGTCCTCCTCGCTCACTGTGCTTGCATGCATGCGCTCTTACCCTATCTCTGTATATGCATATTATATATATTTATATACAAAACTACTGGCCCTGCATCTACTGTATCTTTACTGTGTACCTGGTGAAGAATCACTAATAATGCTACATACCCATCTTCTCATTTGCTAAACTTTTATACTTGCACAGTTTCTGTGCGTGGGCGAGTGATTTGCTACATGTGTTTGTGTGTGTGTGTGTTCTTTCCAAGCAGTCAGAGACAGATAGGTTAATTGTTAGTTGGGTGTTCAGAGATTGCGGAAGAGCCTGAGTTAGTTGGTGCGCATCTGTGGGGATGGCAGCCTGTTATTACAGCCTCATCCCGTATCTGAGACATTAAGAAGAGCCCTGTGTTGCTCTGGGAGTCACATATTTGCTAATTATAAGCGTTTAATATTCAACTTTTAAGACAGCAGGAGGGCCTTCAGTTTAAAAAAAATGGGGCTCTAGCAGAATGGACAGATTACATTTATTTCCTCTTCATTTCATCATGTTTTCTTTGCTAAGCCAGGGGACAGACATGTACTTGGAGTTAAACATTATGCAAGCATTTGTCACCGTCAGTGTCTTTGTGTTGGAAGAGAAAGATCGTGAGATAGGTGACGGATAAAAAACACAGGAGTGTTGAGATTCAGTGTTTTTCTACGTCCATCTATACTTGTTGGATCAGAGCCCGAAGCCATTACACAGCTCTCTCCTTAACTGCCCTGGGCCATGCATTATTGAACCAACATGACCGTAATCAATAGGCCAAACATTAAAGTGAGTGTCCATGTGTGAAAGAAAAGTGTTTTTGTACGTCTGCAATCTCTCTCTGACTCATCGCCCGTCTCAAAAGCCTCATTCATCATCGTGAATAAGTATCCGCAAAAGAAAAAGAGACTTTTTGTTCTGCCAGGCTAATAAATTCTCCTCAAGGTTCCAGAATCATTTTCTTTCATTTGAATAGGCCTATTTATATCTTAGATTACTGAAAATCAAGCTGTTTTTTTTTTGTATTGTCTGTTTCTATTACTTGTGTGTCTCTACTAACCTTTTACATGAGTAAGAACATTATTCCAAATACAGTTACGTAGATGCCTTTTTCCTAGTGGTTAGCTGTTCCCTCCTTTGCCCCCAAAACAAGCTCCTTAAGTGTCACTGTAACAGCTTCATCATGGAAACTCCCATAGTGTACTTTTCAACTGGTGTGGGAGTATTTATGTAACAGGTGTCTGTATCTCCCCTTCCTTCAGTCCCACAGACAGTCGTTATGCCTCGTCTGGCGAGTTGAGTCGAGGCAGTTCTCAGCTCAGTGAGGAGTTTGTTCCCGAGGAAGGCGAGAGCTTGCGAGGTTCCGAGTTCTATGATGAGAACGATTCCTACCACTCCTGCCACTCCTCTATCAGCTATGGCAAAGAGGATTCCCCAGTCTGGGATGGTGAGGACCCCCAAGTTGAGTACAGCGATGAGGGAGGCTACCTCAAAGACGGTGGTGAGGATAGGGCGCTGTATGAGGAAGAGGAGGGAGAAATATACGGGGAGGAAGGAGAGTACAACTACGAAGATGAGGAAGAGATGCCATTTGAGGAAGATGAGGACATGTATCCACTGGACAGAACTCTCAGTGAGGAGCAGGAGCTGCCCTACACCCCCACACCAACAAGCACTGCCCCCACGCTGGTGCCCCCCCCTGATGGTCAGTCATCCAGCAGACCTCCTCTGGAAAAGCAGGCATCATTGCATCAGCAGCGGCTTCCCCAAGATCAAGTCCAAGCCTCCAGCGCTGCTCCTGGTCTGCTTCCAGTCAAACAAAACGACACGTTGCCCCCATTTGGTTCAGAATCCACGAATCTTCCCTTCGCCCCCGCCCAGCAAGATTTGTCTACAACCACCACGTCCACACCCACAGCTCCATCACAGGTTCCAGTCGCAGATATCAAGTCCCTGGAGCCGGAGTTAAAGCCTGAAGCGTCGCTGGAGGAATCTCAGTCCCCCGAGGAGCCCGCGGCAGTAGAGAGTCCCCCTCCGGCTCCCGAGGAGAAAGCGGAGGAGCCTCCTGTGCCAAGGTGAGTACAGTTTACACAGCTTCTCTGAGCAAAAATAACATGTTGTCAACACTCAAATTAGTAGGGAGCTACATTCGAGTACAATATTCCCAATGAGGCTTTTCATCCAAGCAACAATAAGACATAGCAACCAGTGGGGACCAAGCAGTTAAACACCAATAGACAGATATAGACAGGATGCTCAGATGAACCAGTGCCACTCTGATAACATGCCCAATAAAAGCTAAGACTTGCTAAGACTCACTTTCACCTGAGAATGGCTTCATAGACCGGCTTCATTAAACATCGCAGCTCATCTTTCCATTAATGCCTCATTAGTCCCCAAACTACTCCAGTACATATTACATATTAACACATGCTTTAAAATATGTTTCATCTGAAACCATATTTTCAGCTTCCCAAAAAGGGAAATCATGGAACCTGGTCTCGCAAGAGCCAAAGCCAACTGGCTTCGACTGTTCAGCAGAGTACGACTTCAGTTGCAGGAGGTACAGCTGATGTGTATTTGTTGGTGTATCTT
Source organism: Macroramphosus scolopax (assembly GCA_901007825.1). Lineage (NCBI taxonomy): Eukaryota > Metazoa > Chordata > Actinopteri > Syngnathiformes > Centriscidae > Macroramphosus > Macroramphosus scolopax. The sequence goes on along the minus strand of CAAKHC010002834.1, from coordinate 35,183 downwards.
TGTGTACACAGGTGGGCGTTTGTGTAGCCTGTGTTTTCATGCCTGCAATCATGATGGGGAACATGTTTTCTTTTATGTTGCTCTGCTTTAAGTCATAAGTCTGTCATATGTGAGGTTACTGAGTTGTTCCTGCATGTCCTATCTGCTGTCACATTTATTTTGAAGGTCCTCTGTTTTACTGTGGATTATATTGTGTCTTTGATCGTTTCTGTTGACCCCTTGTATTTTTTCGCAAGTTCATGATTTTCTTTTCAGTTGTTTGCCGTCCTCGTAGCGATTTGCATGTTGTCCGTTTTGATTGCCCGTGGCCGGAGCGTACTCTCAGGTGGGTGGAGCCACTAGTCTGTCAATCAACCGAACTTATGTCTATTGTATGTGTCCTGTGCAGCTCGTAGATATTCACGCAGAGCCGAGCGATAAGTATGAAGCTGCTGTAAAGCGTGCGGTGTGTCATTTTCAGATCAATCATAGCATGTTTCTGTGCATCGGTGTGACGTTTTGTGACTGTGTGACCCTGACACACCTTTCAGGAGCATAGTTAGACAGCATCAGGAGACGTAGAACATGGATACCCATTAATGTACTCTTACCAAGATTCCCAAATGCAGAGAAGCCAGACTCACTCTTTTCCTCCCTCCCACTTGTACCAACAGTGTTTTATGCATTTATGAATTCTGGGAACACTTATTGCAGTTATTGTTCTTAATAGTTAAAGTCACTGTGATACTACCTAATGTTCACCTGAGTATCTAATGATTTTTGACATAATTAAAGTAGTATGTACACTCCAGCTTCTTATCTTTCAGCCACTGCTGTAATGGCCCCTGCTTGTCTCTCCCTGCTCTCCTCATTATATCTTTTGCCCTCTCAGGCCCGAGGAGAAAGTGTCGGCATCGCCTCTCTGCTTTTATCAGCAGGGTAAGTAACCATGACGCTGTTATTACCGCCGCCATTGAAAATCTATAGCTGACCAACTGAAACGCGACCCCTTAATGTCCCACACCTCAACCTTAATGTCGCCTAATTGATTTGTCGTGCTCAGGTCCGAGTTAACAACCGTCGCAGAATCGATGGTAAATAATGTGCATGTTTTGTCTGCAGGATGGGTGGTGCTCTTTATAGTATCGACAGCATGCCAGACCTCAGGAAGAGGAAAGCGATGCCTCTGGTCAGAGATCTGGTGAGTTTCTGCTCTAATCTCTTTATATTTCCCTGAATATGCGTCTCACATCTCTCTAGTCCATCTATCACTCAGCTCGGCACTCAGCGCTCTCAATTACCTGTTCCTGTTTAACGTAGCATCCTCTGCTCTTCCTCCATGTTGTCTTGTCATTGTGTGTTTCTTTTCATCATGTTACTTTCTTTCCTTACTTCACTAGTTCTCCTCCTCTGTGACTTTCAGCCCAGTCATGTGTCGTCGCTCTCACAGATGATACATGTCCCTGCTGTTACAGCCTGATAGGGCAAGCTGCCGTGCTGAGGGGCCACTAGCGAGGCCAGAGGTTTCCTCTAACTGACACTGATGTGTGCCAGAAGCTGTCATAATCCAGACCTCAGATCACCCCTACCTGCCGTCTCCCTCATGCCGACCTGACACGGCCTCATTAAGACCATGTGGAAAATAGAAAACCTGTAATTCACACATACAAATCATCTTTTAGCAACTCTAAGGCTGCACAGGATTGAAGGAACTGCAGTATCATGTTTCAGTTTTTCAGAGGAGTAAATAAAAGCCTTTATGGCAAATTACAACCTGCCGGGCGTTGAGCTCGGTCAAACTCATTTTCCTCACCGGACAAGATCTAAGAATTTCTCCGAGGTGATTAGCTTCAACGACTGTCTCCAAGTATAAATCTTGCTGTCAGACAGTAACAGCACCTTTTACTGTACTGTCGCACAGAGGAAGCTATGATTCTCTTCCTCGCTCTGTCTCCCTGTTTCACACATGCACACGCACTCACTGTTCACCAGGTAATTGGTGAGACAGGGTGGGGTCCCGGCTGACGGAGCAGTGGATGCAAGCGCTTCCTTTCAGATGTCATACTCAGGTCTGGCTGCCGTTGTGGCATCCTCACCCTTTAGGGCTCCACAGAGCCCCATCACCAAGCTGTAGACTGACATGTTGATCTCCCTCAATGATTCTGGACGTCAGTCAACTGTTGTCATGAACACATTTTACATGTTTAACTCTCAACAGGTCTTTTTTTCGTCTAATTTTAAACCTCTCTCTTTTCCTCCCACCGTCCCCTTTCCCTCCTCAGGCCATGGTAAGTAACACCATTTCCTCTAAAATGATTAATATTCTGATATATTTATAGTTTGGTGTAACTATTCAGGGAAACGTTGGCTGTATTAATACACACTCACTACACTGAGATTCGTCCTGATATATGAAATAATTATTTAAGAGAGGAAACTGAGAAAAAGTATCTTCTCCTCTGCTGTACAGCAGTCTTTGGCTCAGAACTCCAGGAAGGCCGGCATCACCTCCGCGCTGACATCCAGCACCCTGCACAACGAAGAACTGGTCAGTACTTTTTGAAATGAACACATCAAACACCCTGAAATACGTCTCCATGTGCAAAGTGGCTCCTGACCTTACTGACCCTCCTCCGATCCCTCGCAGAAGAGTCACGTCTATAAGAAGACCCTCCAGGCCCTCATCTATCCCATTTCCTGTACCACCCCGCACAATTTCGAGGTGTGGACAGCCACCACCCCCACTTACTGCTATGAGTGTGAGGGACTGCTGTGGGGGATTGCTCGACAGGGCATGCGCTGCACTGAGTGCGGAGTCAAATGCCACGAGAAGTGTCAAGATCTGCTCAATGCCGATTGTCTGCAAAGTAAGGAAACTGATCTTAACTCATTGCATTGATAAGAGGATGAATTAAACATATTGTAATTTAACCATAGTGAGCATGTTTGTGTGAATGAAAGTAGGATTTCTCAACACAAGGGTTCGAGGAATTTAATGAAACCAGGCAACAAGTCAATTCTCCATCGAGGCCGGTTTGTTCACACGTGTGGACGGAGTCACAACACACAAGATCTTCAGAGAACAAAAGATCTCAAACTTGTTTTATAGTGCTGAGTATGTACGTGCGCAGACAGTGTGTGTGCGTGGGCGTGTGCATGTGTTTGTGTCTTTGTGTAGTTCCATGTCTGTTAACCTCTCTCTGCCAGATCCACAGCATCCTGTCTGCACAGTTGGCCAAGGACACAAAAACACATTTTTTATCCCTACATGGAAATCCAACTCCGAATGTTGTGCAACAACGTGCTCCTCCTCTCCTCCCGGCAGCCCGATTCTGCCTCGTGACACGTTGAGACGCCACTAAACCTTTGGATCCTTGCGGCTCATGAATATACAGATAACAACAACCGCAGCTTTGAGCACAAGGATACAGATAGAGTATCTGTAATAAGGAAAGATATTATACAGAAGCTGCCCGCCTTCTTTACTTTCCTTGTTTGTCTTGACAGCAAATTAAAAGCCATTTGTCTTCTGTTGTCATCCACTGTTCTTACTCAGCATGCTATTCCTCGGCAAATGTGTCATTCAAGAAACACGGCGAATTAATCATCCCGTGCACACGCCCCCTCCTTTACACTGTATTCTATATTGAATCCCCCTGATTCAAATGTTCCTCTACGTTGTCGCAGTATGTTCTCCGTACATGCATCTGCTTGGTTATTACTGATAACAGCTATACACCTCTCATACACACCTTCTCTTAAAGCTTCTCTACAAACAGTGCATCATTCTTTGTCTTTCTCCCACTAACCAGGAGCTGCAGAGAAGAGCTCCAAACACGGTGCGGAGGACAGAACTCAGAACATCATCATGGTCCTGAAGGACCGGATGAAGATCCGCGAGAGGAACAAACCGGAGATCTTTGAACTCATTCAGGAAGTGTTCTCTGTGCCCAAGCCAACTCACGGCACCCAAATGAAGCAGATCAAACAGAGCGTGCTCGACGGCACCTCTAAATGGTCGGCCAAGATCTGCATCACAGGTGAGAGGGGGCGTCACGTTCAGTTGGGTCGGATTGATTGAAGCCGGCCGTCACTGTTAGCATGAAAGTCAGAGGTGACGGCACATGTCAGGTGCGTTTGTCCATAAAAAGAGATGGGCTGGCGTTTGTGGGGCAGCAGAGCAGAATGTCAGATGAGTTCAGAGGCATCCAAGCACACACACACACTGGCTGACCTGCTTTGGCCTTGTTTTCCTCTTCCCAGTACTGTGTGCCCAGGGTTTACAAGCCAAGGATAAAACTGGTTCCAGTGATCCTTATGTCACCGTCCAAGTGGGAAAGACCAAAAAGCGGACCAAAACCATCTATGGCAACCTGAACCCAGTCTGGGAAGAGACATTCAATTTGTGAGTAGAGAACTCAAACATCTCTGACGTACCGTAGTTACTGCTGCAAGTAAATGTTTCATTATTAAATCCTGTTATTATTATCTTTACACTAAAAGCACGTCATATTTAGTGTTCCAGTTGTAACAGTTTACTTCTCTAGTACATTTGGATAGTGACTCTGTGCTCTGTGTGTCTAGTGAGTGTCACAACTCCTCAGATCGCATCAAGGTGCGAGTGTGGGACGAGGACGATGACATTAAGTCCCGTGTGAAGCAAAAGTTCAAACGGGAGTCAGACGACTTCCTCGGTCAAACCATCATCGAGGTCCGCACTCTGAGCGGGGAAATGGACGTGTGGTACAATCTTGGTAAGTTGTATTACGTTGTATAAGCCGAGTCGCTTACTCCGCATTGACCTCTGATCTCCCTGCTGCAGTTACATGGTCGACTTACCTGCCCTGTGTTGTTTGTTTGTCTGCTCTTCACAGACAAGCGGACAGACAAGTCTGCGGTGTCTGGGGCCATCCGCATGCACATTAATGTAGAGATCAAGGGAGAAGAGACGGTCGCTCCGTACCACGTTCAGTACACCTGTTTGCATGAAGTAAGTTCAGCGTCTGCGGTGGCATGCATGGAACAAAGTACATCTACTCTATCGCTTTAACTAAATAGAGGTTTCATATACTAGTATTTTATATGAGTGCATTTACTTCAACTTCTACTACATGTTCATTAGAGTTACCAGTTTCTTTGCAGAAAACTTCAAACTGCCAGATGGTACATGTGCAGGCCAGCTTAATGTATTGATACCATGCCAGTCTGAAAGGGATTGTGTTTTTCCCTCCTGAGGTGCAGTGTAGTTTTGCTGCTAACACTTCTCTCTCTGTGCTTTTACTAAATGTATGTTTAGACGTTAGAGTTGACTGAGATGCCTGCAGCACACTCTGAATGATCAGTATAAAGCGACAGCTATCAGCTTGTTATCTTAGCTTAGCAGAGCAGAGAGACTGGAAACAGGGAGACATGGCTGTCCTGGCTCTGTCCTCGTGTCACATAAACCTTTACAAAACACCTCTAAACCATCTCTTTCAATAACCATGAGGTTGCAGAGTCTTCAACGGAGAGTCTAGACTCACTGCATCCAGTTAGCCTGATCATCAAAGTGTTTATCTAGAGCCCAAACTCTAGACATTGAGCATCATCTTTGGTCTGCAACACAATATGTGCGCCACATCATTCACCTGACCGGTGTTCAGTTCCATGATGGATCCTTTGGTAAATTAGACTTTATTAGCACTTCTTACAGCATAAACATGAAACTCTCGTCCTTCTCTTGCTCTCAGCTGAAAACTCTCCTGATTGATTGTTGGCCAATCACAGCCCTGAATGGACTCATTATTCGGCCCATTACTAGCATATTAGCTGAGCCGAGAAATGACCACTGTTATTGCTGCACTAAAGTGGCCATATATCACGTGGTGAATGCTTTAATGCAGCATATAGCCACGATAGACATTTATAGCAGTGCAGTTTAATGGTTATCTATGTAGCAAAGCCATTTAATGATTAACAGATGAAGAGGTTGTAATCTGCTCCGCCTTTGCACAATGAAGTCATCATTACAAGCCTTAAATACAACTGAGAAAAATGTGTGAGCGGTCAGTTCATCTCCTAAATGGTAGAATTCATGCAACACATACTCAATCAACCATTTTTCAGCTATTTTATCACAGCTCCCTTAAACGAATTATACTCCCGAACATAAGAGCGGTTTTCTATGCATTGTTCCTTTGTCTCACACTCGCCCTCCTTGGGTTTCCTTCCTGCAGAACCTCTTCCACTATGTGACAGATATCCAGACCAACGGCGTGGTGAAGATCCCTGACGCTAAAGGGGATGATGCATGGAAAGTCTACTACGAGGAGACTCCTCAGGAGATCGTCGACGAGTTCGCTATGCGTTACGGAGTGGAGTCCATCTACCAAGCCATGACGTACGTTCCCAATCAGACACCTACCTTTTTCTTAAAGAACAGCCTATTTGCAGGACGTTTGATGCACATCTAATGGCGTCACATTAAGACAGTGGTCATGTCATTCATGACATGTCTGACTCTGCTTTACCCGGAGAGTAGAAGCAGGGGTCAGGATGAATCATCTCAGAACAAGGCTAATCTCATGGTTTGTTGTCCTTCTGTTGCAGTCACTTTGCCTGCCTGTCGTCCAAGTACATGTGCCCAGGTGTGCCTGCAGTGATGAGCACCCTGCTGGCCAACATCAATGCCTACTACGCTCACACCACCCAGGCGACTAACAACGTCTCTGCCTCAGACCGCTTTGCTGCTTCTAACTTCGGGGTGAGTCACTGCACAGATATCTCAGCAGGATTGATAAATACAACCTGCTGCCACTGTTTGAGTCACTGAATGGACTCATATTTAATCGTATCCATTTGCTAGAACCTTTACAAACATTTCATCTCCCTAAGAATATTTTTAACTCAACAGTAACACATAGAAGAAATACTGACACTATAATTCCTGCTGAATATGATGCATATCAGTGTTTCTTCTCCATGTTGAATGATCTTACTGATGATGTATCTCTGACCACGTTTGCGTTAATGTCCACAGAAAGAGCGATTCGTCAAGCTTCTAGACCAGCTGCACAACTCACTGAGGATTGACCTTTCCATGTACAGAGTAAGATTGATCATCCCACTGTTTGATGAATGGATGTTTCCAGAGTGTCCGTTATGCATGAGTCCAGATCATAGATACTGTACAGGACATGCACATCAGAAGAACCGACTGTGTCACCCCAGCAGACCACGAGCCAAACTTGGCGATGTTTAAAATAGCCGACGTCTGAGGATGGTTGAAAGTTAAGCCGCTAAATAGAACATTTATTTCCTCCCCTCTTTTTTCCCCGGCTGTATTTCTGTATGCGTGACAGTAATGAGCACCTTGCTGGCCAACATCAATGCGTACTATTCTCCCACCGCCCAGGCAACTAACAACCTCTCTGCCTACCTTCTCCGCTGTACTACTTCATGCACTTCTCTTTCTCCTCGTTTCTCTCCGTGTGAGAACGAGTAAAACAAAGCAGGCGGATGTGTTAATCAGAATGACAGTTCCTCTGAAACGCGCACAAACACATTCAAGACTCTCTGCACACCCACGCAGTCACAAGTCGGAGGGTTTCCGACGGCGGTGGAAATGATGTGGCGTTGCTGGATCTTGCCCAAAGACACACACAAACACACATCGGGAGAGGACAGATGTGATATCATGTGTTTTCTTGTCTGACTGCAGAACAATTTCCCAGCAAGCAGTCCTGAGAGGCTGCAGGACCTCAAGTCCACAGTGGATCTCCTCACCAGTATCACTTTCTTCCGAATGAAGGTACCGCCCCTTCCTCATCTTCCTCCGCAGCCTTTTCGATGTTCTTCTGTACGCCCGGCCGGCCACATTTACTTTGTGTTACTTCAAGTTGAAGTCTGAATTGTCATAGTTTGGTGAATTACTGAACCAGTCGGTGTATGAGTCTCATTAAACTGTCTCTCTCATGTGTGTGTCCAGGTCCAGGAGCTTCAGTCTCCCCCCAGAGCCAGTCAGGTGGTGAAGGACTGTGTCAAAGCCTGTCTTAACTCCACCTACGAGTACATCTTTAATAACTGTCATGAGCTGTACAGCCGCGAGTATCAGACAGACCCGGTAAGAGGCAGCAACGCATCCAATGCCTGTGTTGGTGTGAGTGTTGGAAACACGGGACAAAGACGAGCAAGTAGTTCAAACTGAATCAAATTCAGGGTATATGAGATAAACGTTGGTGAAGAACTTGTCGTCCTTGTTTGTAGACCTGTGATCCGGTTGTGTTTCCATTCAGACAGCGGTTGGAGCAGGAGAAGGCCACGTTTAAGGAGCAAAGAAAACAATCTGCTATAATACTCAACCGCTTATATTGATCACTTTGACCTGGTTCAATATAAGTGGTTTCCAGTGGAACATATTTCTCCGTTTTATGGTTGCTCTTGGTGCAGAAGCTTACGTCACATTTTCAACGTTCGATGCATTTTTATTTTGCTCTGGTTTGTCTCTCTCTCTCTCTCTCTCTCTCTCTCTCTCTCTCTCTCTCTCTCTCTCTCTCTCTCTCTGTCTCTCTGTCTCTCTCTCGCTCTCGCTCTCTCTCTCTCTCTCTCTCTGTCTCTCTGTCTCTCTCTCGCTCTCTCTGTCTCTCTCTCTCTCTCTCTCTCTCTCTCTTTTCTTTGTATTAGAGGATTTTTCAATGTTATTAGTTCACCTTCTATCTTGATCTCTGCGCCGTCCTCAGTGACGTGTAGCGAGTCCCTAATATCCTCCCAGTCCGGTGCAGCCTCCGTCATCCATCACGCCTGCACAGGAATGTGACAGGGGTGTCTAGAACATGCTCATTAAAGCTCCTGCCCCATTGAGAATCCCTACTGAATTTCAAATAAGCATAAGCAGGGACGGTTCTTTATCTCGACAGTCTCCTTCTTCCCTTTTCAACACATGTGGGGCTGGTTTGGTGTTTTCTGTCTCTCAGCACATCCTCAGTTATTTCAATTAGTCGTCCAGCTGACAGTTGACATTGTAGAATTGTTAATTAAACAGTGAGAGGAGGTTTGAATATTATGATAATTGGGAATAACTATGTCATGTCACTGCTCTTCCAGGCCAAGCAGGGCCCGGTGCCTCCGGAGGAGCAGGGACCAAGCATCAAGAATCTGGACTTCTGGTCCAAACTCATCACCCTCATTGTCTCCATCATCGAGGAAGACAAGAACTCCTACACTCCCTGCCTAAACCAGTATGTCCCCGTCCCTCTTTAACTCCACCAAATCCTGTTTCAATCTCATCCCGCTCTTCATCCACCGCTGTCATCCACACATCTACTTATGCCCCGTCCACATTTTCTCCTGGTACTTCTCGACAGGCTCTTGCTCGCTCAGTTTCATAAACCTTTCCTCTTTACATAAGCCCATCTCTTTCTCTTGTTCCTCCAGATTTCCCCAGGAACTCAATGTGGGTAAAATCAGTGCTGAAGTGATGTGGAACCTGTTTGCTCAGGATATGAAATATGCAATGGAGGGTGAGTGCATTTCAGAGACACACTGAGCCGCCGCTCGCTAGAGAAATAAATCCACAGACTGCGGTTGTCTGCTTTGATCACCAAAGACGAGTATGAATATTGATATTAACAGTTTTTTATGTACATTTATTCATTTGGTTGAAGTTTGTTTGGAAGGCTTCTGTCATGAAAACCAGTGCAGGTATCAAATATCATGAGAGTTGCTCACATCAGTTTTATTTTGCCTTTAAAGGATTAAAACGAATGCGGTTGCCAGCTCCTCTAAAGTTCACTGATCAAAATGTTGCCAGGTAACCATAGAAGACTCTGGGAAGTCGCAGCGTCGGCTCCTTCAGATCATTTCCCACCATAATGTCAAAACTTGTTTTTACACCTGTGAACATATTAAAAAACTGACTATGCTATGATAATAGTGACGGGAGTCCTATCGTTGTTTTCCTTGTGGCTGGAGTCCAACAGCAGGGCCACTGGTGCCGCCGTTATCTCTCCCACCTCGGCCACATACACCTTGATGCTGTGTTTTTAAATGGCTCTGTTGACGCTGCTTTAAATGCTCTGATTTGCATGTTCCCAAACATGTCTAACTCTGGCTGGTTCTCATGTTCTGTTTTCTCAGAACATGAGAAGAACCGCCTGTGCAAGAGTGCCGACTACATGAACCTGCACTTTAAGGTCAAGTGGCTGTACAACGAGTACTGCAAAGATCTGCCTTTCTTCAAGAGCAGAGTGCCTGAATATCCTGCGTGAGTTGCTGCCCGAGACAATATCGATGTTGAAACCAGAGAAGAAGAACATCCCGTATAAACATCCAGAATGTTCTGTTGTCTGTAGGTGGTTTGAGCCGTTCGTTATCCAGTGGCTGGACGAGAACGAGGAAGTGTCTCGGGACTTTCTGCACGGTGCTTTGGAGAGAGACAAGAAAGACGGGGTAAAAGATCTCAGCTCTTCTTTTAATGATCGCCCCTCTAGCTCGTCTGAAAACGCTGAGTTGCTGTTGAGGCAGAAACACTGTAATCCATCCCTTTGTACCTCCGCTGTCACACTCAAAGCCCAAAGTTTCATCCCTTCAACTCCGCCTCCCACACTCCCCCCTCTCTCTCTGCAGACTCCAAAGGTTCCTCAGCAACAACTGAAGCATGTGTGGACTCACAGCAGAGAGTTCTGGGAGGATATTTCAGAGATTATTTGGAGGTTTCTAAAACTCTGGCTTGTATTTAAGAAGGGAGCGAACTCTGTGACAGCAGGATAATGTGAATTAATGACCTTTTTCCAGAGTTGTGACTGCAGGAAAGCTCTCCTCACCTCATTTCCCAGACTCCCATTGGGACCACCTACTCACTCACCTCTAGCCAGTGAGGAACCAGGCGCTAACCAGCAGCCAATTATGAAGAGACAGACAGGGGAGCTCCCATAGGTCACAGGATGGTTGGCTAACTGGCTGCTTGGCTCTGGGGAGTCTCGGCTTTGTACATGTGGCTTAATAAATCATGTAATGGTCCATTTATATTGCCAGAGGTCATATCTTGGTAACCTCCCTGAACACCAGCTTCTCACCTGCGACCCCTGCTCGTCCCTTCATCTCTCACACTCTCTGATGGGCCCCAGTTTTTTAATCTTCTCGCATATCTTTACCACAGTTCCAGGTAACGTCAGAACACGCTCTGTTCTCCTGCTCCGTGGTGGACGTGTTCTCCCAACTCAACCAGAGCTTTGAGATCATCAGGAAACTGGAGTGTCCGGACCCGCAGATCGTAGGACACTATATGAAACGGTTCGCTAAGGTAGGTGATGTCGCAGTTCCTGCTAAAAATCAATACAAAACACATGTATTGTTCTATATACTGTAAACATGGATAATGCTGATTAGTCATGATCATTGATGACTCGTTGTCTCCTCAATTTAAGTCAACTTAAAAATCGAATGCAGCTCGGACTCAAAATGTTCAATCTAAAACAAACAAAAAGACTTTTAACGGTGCAGGTAACAATATAAAGGTTTATTCAAGAGGCTGCAGTGCAATTATCCCCTGATTACTGACGACCTGTTGCCTTCTCTCCCTCTTCAGACCATCAGCAATGTGCTTCTGTCATATGCTGACATCATCTCCAAGTGTTTTGCCAACTATGTCTCCATGGAGAAAGTGGTGAGTGGACAAAGAACAATGAACCAGTGAAGGTTTCTCTTCCAGGTCAGCTGGACCCACTCAATTCAATTTTTAGATATTAATACCAATAAAACACATTTTGTTTCATTTACAACCTCTGTTGTATTTTCACGATGCTTTACAACACGTTAATTATGTTAACACGAAGGCCGACGCCTTACTTTAACAAGCAGTGCGTGTTTCATCTCATCATCAGCCGTGCATCCTGATCAACAACATCCAGCAGTTGAGAGTTCAGCTGGAGAAGATGTTCGAAGCCATGGGCGGGAAAGACGTGAGTGCTCCTCCTTCTGGTTTTCCTCACTAGCTTTGCCTTCTGTGTGTAAGTGTGTCGTGTCAGATATGTCCATCATTCAATAACTGCCCTCCAACCATCTGTGTGTGTGTGTGTGTCCTTGTATGGTGTCCAGCTGTGTGTGGAGGCCAGCGATATCCTGAAAGACCTGCAGGTGAAGCTCAACAATGTCATGGATGATCTCAGCAGGGTCTTTGCTGTCAGGTAGAAACACGACCACGCATCTAAACACTCATACGCATTGCACGATTCATCACTGCAGTGGTGGCGACTGTCTGATTCTGTCAAGTACAGACTTCATTAAAAGCTGGTCTGACTTTTTAGTTTCCAGCCTCACATAGAGGAAAACGTGAAGCAGATGGGAGACATCTTGGCTCAGGTAAAAGGAACCTCAAATGTGGGAAATGCGAGCAGTGTAGCTCAGGATGCGGACAACGTCCTGCAGCCCATCATGGAGTTCCTGGACAGCAAGTGAGTCAAGTAACATTCCACTAAAGCTTGACTTTTAGGTTATATTGTGAGTTTCCTTTTTTATCTTCTGTTCTCTTTATTATTCTGTTTTTCCAGGAAAACAGCGTTTTGCCTTGTTGTGTTTCTAGTCATTAATCTCTCCTCCTTCCTCCTGCCCCCCCCCCCCCCCCCCCCCCCCCCCCCCCCCCCCCCCCCCCCCCCCCTTCTCTTACAT
>CAAKHC010002834.1:0-22542 GCA_901007825.1 Macroramphosus scolopax | reverse complement strand
GAAAACAGCGTTTTGCCTTGTTGTGTTTCTAGTCATTAATCTCTCCTCCTTCCTCCTGCCCCCCCCCCCCCCTCCTCCCTCCCCCCATCCTACCAGCCTGACTCTGTTTGCTAAGATCTGTGAGAAGACCGTGCTGAAGCGTGTGCTGAAGGAGCTGTGGAAGCTGGTGATGAACACCATGGAGAAGACCATCGTCCTGCCGCCGCTCACAGATCAAACGGTGAGAGAACACAAGCCGACAAAGGCACAAACAGAAGCAGACAAAACACACGGCGCAGACACACACAATAATAACGCGAAGCCACTGTGTTATTTTGGCACCTGCGGCTAACGATGCCTGCTACATGAAAGACGATACACACACACACACACAGCCCGAGGGTAAAAGGTTTACTGATTCATTTAAATGAGCGTGGATGTCGCTATGAAAAAAAACCCAAGTGATGCGATGCAAAGCATGCGTCCACACACACACATGCGCACTCACAAACATAGATGAACACACGCCTCCGATTGCTTAGGTGGCATCAAAAGAAAAGGAGGAGGAGGCGGAGAACGGGTACACAAAGGCAGACTTCCTGTGTGTGTTGCAATCCAAGATGGCCTTCTGATATACAAATGACGGAAGGAGGTCAAACTGTTCCTGCATCACATTTACTCGGCGTCTTATTCTCTCCTCAACCCCCACACACATTGTATTGCCCCCCAGTGCCTTCATTCATCCAAGCAATTCAGATTAAACCCTTTAGAAAAATGAAAAAAGGAGTGCACCATATCATTCTAACACCAGCTCATGGCTGCTCTCCAGTTTGTCCGCCAACAAAGATTCGGAGTGATTCCTCGTTTATAAGGAACTCACAACAGAACGGCACAACATTTTGCCCTAAAGGATTGTGGCCCTCCTCCAAAAAAAAAAGAAAAAAGCATCATACATTTTGGAAAGCAGCCTGTTGTTTTCTTTTGTTTTTGGATATATGTGTTCTTATTTGTGTTTGGTTATTAATGGAAGAGCCTCATATCACTTTTAAGAGGGAGGGAATTGATCTGTTGTCACGCCGTGAACTGAGTCACACGGGAGCGTGAGTCCTCATGCGTGAGAGATCGTCCGCCATGTAGGCCGTAAACTACTTCCTGTTCCCCCCCTCCCGTATCAAAATAGAGTCATTGAGTATTATAGATTATAAGCCAAGTGTAGTAGTGTAGTGCAAAAAGCTGTGCTTGTAGATGAACAGAAGCTAATTACCATTAGATCCTGACAATCCCAAACACACAGTATCTACAATAACATTAGTATTTTACATGAAGGGGATAAAGGAAGCAGCGGTCCGGACCTTTTCTTGCACATGCAGACTCACGTTTCTTGGTTGACTCAGATCAGTGACAGCAGGTGTTACCATTACTGCTCAGCCTTAGACATCATAGGTCGACAGTGAGCCTCTGATCAGAAGATAATGAGTCCTGGATGTGGAAATTGCCACATGATTATCTCTAAATTATCTCCATTTGAAGTTGCTGTTAAAAGCTAAGACATTTCTTATTTAATGAATCCTTCCCCAGTCTGTCTCAGCTCTCTATACGTCCAGGCTTTAGACACGAGTCAATTGGCTCCACGTCCCTTCAGCTCTTTGGCCCACAGGACTTGTGTTTTTGATGATGTGGGGCTCTTTACAGCTTGACTGACCCTTCTCTCTGGTTGTTGTTGTGATTACTATTACATCCTGCTCCCACCGCTCTCCTTCCGCAGATGATTGTAAGTACAGCACTCCTGCGTGTGTGTCTGTCTGTCCGTCCACGGTGGTTGGTTCTCTGCTATATGTGGCTGCGATCTCCCCTGTTTCTTGCCCCACGTCTCACCCTCTCACCTCTCTCACCCAGCCTCACCTCTCTGATCTGTCTCTCCTCTCTCCTCTCTCTCCTCTCCTCTCCTCTCCTCTCCTCTCCACTCCTCTCCTCTCCTCTCCTCCTCTCTCCTCTCTCTCCTCTCCTCACTCTGTCTCCCTTATAAGAAGACAGAAGCATGGTGCATTCCTGACTGGTTCTGATAGGCCCCACCCTCTCAACAATCTCTACCAATCAATGCCCTCCCCCTGCTGTCTCCTCTTCCCGAACACGCTCCTCAAACAGGAAGTGGTACTCCTCTTTTGCGCCTGGTGTTGCCTTGTTTCTTCTCATGCATTGTGCCCTTTGACTGGGACTCTGGTGGGGTGACTCCGATCTCTCGGTGGCTTGGTATCTGATGTCCTGCCCCACCTCCAGCTCCCCTTTTCCCTACTTCTGACCTCCCCCCCAACACCTTCCCCACTTGTTTGAACTGTGTCCCCCCCTGACCCCCCACTGTGGGTTTGTTGCTTGCATCTGATCTATTCCAACACTGCAGTCTCCTCTCAGTTTACTGCACATCACTGTACTGTACTGTATGTCTCTGCAGACCTGTCATGTTGGTCTGTCCTGGTTTGGTTCCATGTTCTGTTATGATTATTGTAAAGCTGTCGGTAGTCCTGAAAGATTTTTGCATATAAGATTATTGATTTGGTCTGATTAAGATGCTCTTAATGGACGCTGCAAACATGTTGGTAATGCCCTTAAAGCTCTATGTGATGCCTCACAGGAGGTGATGCGTTGACTCATTTATAATATCGGCTGTCGGGCTGCCACCGTCTCTGAAACCTAAAACAGGCTTGAATAATGAGTTCTAACCTCCTGTCCAAGTTATCACATAGAGCTTTAATCCATACAGGTCTATAATGGCATGATTTCTATCATATATATATAATGTGAGTATGTTTTTTTTAGCATTCTTGATGCATCCCTTCAATTTCAATCAGGTTTTATTGTTAATTGACAGATAAATAAGCCAAAATCTGAGCTAGTCTTCTCATGATAAACAACCTGGTCTCACATTTAGACCATTAGATACACAAAGAAAGCAGATTTCACGTGTTTATTTCATCCTGTATCCGATGTGACAACCAACAAACTGTGAAATGCTGTTTTGTTCTCATATTTATTTGTTTTATGGTTAAAAAGAAAAAACTCTGCTGTTGCTTTTGAGAGCTAGGTCATTGAAAGGAGATGAGACCTCTCGCACGGATGAGAGTCCCCAAATAATATCAACAAATGTCCAATTGATTGCGTCTTGTCATCTAGCCAGTGAGAGTGAAGTCAGACTGCAGGCTGATTGAAGTATTAACCACATGCTCTCTTTCCAGGGGAGGCTGAAGAATGCTTCTCACAGTGATGTAAGGACTAAACCCCTTCAGATCAATGTGTCTTGTCTCTCTCCTCTATGTCTTTGTCTCTCTCTTCCTCAGCTCCCGAATCAAACAAAGCAGGGGAACTATTGATCAATCCCTTTTGTTTGCACACAACATTCCTCTGTAGAGCTGCTACATTCTCCGGACAGTGTGACACAGCGTAACACAGTGTAGGAAGGCTGGTTACTCTCACATATTAACACAGTCGTGCCATCCTGACTGAATTAAACCTGAAGGGCTCGACAGAATTTCTGCACATTTTTTTTCAGTTTTTTGTAGGTCTGCTAGACCCTCATTAGGTTTTAGATGGATTAAACAGACTGTTATAAATACTCTGTCATGCCCAAGATTGTAACCGAAAATCATATTTCAAGCTACATTCAGCAGCACGTAGTGATTTATTGACTTGGCAGGACATCCAGTATAAATCACCACACTGTGTAGCCTCTACTTGTGTGTGTGTGTGCGTGTGCGTGCAGCGGAGTGTAACATGCTGGAATCAATAAAACCCAGATAAGTGTGATAACAGCACTTGCAGAAACTACGTCCCCTGACATTCTGCGAAGCGACTCCGGAGTGACTGTTTTGAATGTGTGTGTCAGAAACGTCGCTGTCCCTCTGTGTGACACTAAGCCGCTTACAGCTGCCCTGTATTATCAGGATAATAACGGCGCTCCTCTCTCCCCTCCTGTCTACCTTTCCTCTGTTGCTTTTCTGTCTCTTCCAGGGCACTCAGCTCATCTTTAATGCTGCCAAGGAGCTGGGTCAGCTGTCCAAGCTGAAGGTACGCTACACTACTAAGCTCTGGACCTGACATCAGCGCTTCGGGTCTCTTTGCTGAGACCGGACACAAAAGAGAAGATATTAATCATTGTGTCTTGTGAATCTCCTGTTGTCGTCTTCAGGAGCACATGGTGCGTGAGGAGGCCAAAGCGCTCTCACCCAAGCAATGTGCTGTCATAGAGCTGGCCCTGGACACCATCAAGGTAGACATTCAATGTCACATGCATGTTCGGAGCCAACGTCAATGTTTTCTAAATGGTAGATTACAGTTTGAGCTTTAGGAATACAGGTCACAGTTCGGTGGTTTCAGACAGGTTAAAAAGAGGATTTAGAGCAGGTTACAAAAGGGGAATATAATCCGTGTTCACGCCTTGTTTAGTCTGGTTGAACTGAACCAGGGTTTGTTTAGCTCCCCCCCCCCCACCCCCACCCCTCAGTAATCCCTTGTAGCAAAGTCCCATTGATGTGCAAATGCCTGTATGTAATTACTCTAATAAGAACAAAGGTTCCTTTGAAAACTAATGTCAGACACAACGTCGTTCTGTTATCTTTAATCATTTAAGCCTTTTTTCCTTCGTCAAGTGTCTCTTGCAGTGGGACAGTAGTTAACAGCTATTTTCTGTTCTGCCTGTCTTGCCTCTGTGTCTGTTAGCAATACTTCCACGCTGGAGGCGTCGGCCTAAAGAAGACATTCCTGGAGAAGAGCCCCGATCTGCTGTCGCTCCACTACGCCCTGTCCCTCTACACGCAGGCGACAGACAAACTTATTAGGACATTTGTCCAATCACAGAATGCACAAGGTAACCAAATCATCCGATGACACGTCTCCCTGTATCAGTCTACCGTAGACTCTCCTCTGTACTTCCAGTATCTTCATTTGCTAAGCGTGACCTTGATATCTAATGTCACTTAATTATCTGATCCCTACTGAGATCAGCAGACTCCCAGAGGAGCGTCTCTCCTCCAGTGCTCCTGTAGATGTTACGGCTGCTGAAATGCAAAGCTCCTTATCTTGAGAATACGCTTTGCGGAGCATAAAGTTGAGGCTGCAGCAGAACAGTATATTTTTCTGTGCTTTGAAATCCGGAGTCTCCCGGTAGCCAGCCTCTGGAAACGCAGAGACTGTGCTTTACATGATGTGACAGCTATCTGCAATGAACAAAATAAATACCCACCCCCTCCTTTTCTCTCATTCTTTGATTCTAATACTCAGCCTCTATCCAACCAGATGGCTACATTCAAGCCATCATCTTCGTGGAAGCGTTGCTGCTGACACGATATCCCGCTGGTAGAAACGCCATTTGAGTGGATGATTGTTAGAATAAAAGAATATAATTAGCTAAATGCCATGCATCCATGGAAGCTTACCTTGAGGACATTTTATTGCAGCAGACGTGTTGCAGGATCGTCCTTTGCACCAGGAGAATTCAGCAGAAAACAAAACATCTAATTCAATAGAACTAACAGAATAGCCTTCGTCTTTAGGGACAAGACTTATACATGTTAGTCTTTTGTCTATCTTGTAATTCAACCTTTGCAAACCTCATATTTCTACATGTCTCTTCTTTCTCCGTCTACTCCCTCCGTCTGCCCCGTCTCGGGGCCAGTGTTCCTCGGCAAGGGGGTGAGGTTCACCACTAGTGAGGATGTTTTGCCAGAAAAGGGTATGTGGCACCCAGGTTAAGAGTTTGAGACATCCAGGACTATCAGAAAGCCTCCAGACCAAAGCCCAACTCCCTCCACCCTCCACCCCCTCATGTGCATCCTGATACTCCCCTGCCTGCTCAGAATCATCCCAACAGAGAAATGAAATGCACCAATTGAACACACTTCCTCTTTTTTCTTTCTATCTCTGCTCTTTTTTCTGTCTTCTCTCCAAATACACACACACACACATGCCCACCACTACAATACAAACATATACTTTATGCATTCATGCATGTAATGTACACACTGATGTCTGTATGTATGGAACTGCACTGAATACATACGCCATGGACTGTATGTATGAGCAGACACAAAAGCATGATGTGAGGACATCAGACGAAAAGAACAGAAATGCATTAAAGTGTGGAGCAAGCCTGATCCAGCATGATGTCACCATGAGAGGCCCGCGGGCCGAGCGAGTGTGTGTGTGTGTGTGTGTGTCTGCTGATGTGGGCGAGAGGGAGAGCGAGTGACACAGCGGAGTCAATGTGACTGAGTGAGACTGCCTGAAGGTTGTTGAAGCAGAAGCACAGTGTATTGTCTGTCTCCAGCAAGACATACAGAGAGGAAATCCTTCAGCCCACGTCGCTGCCCTTCCCACTGTGTTTTGAAAGACAGCGGTGAAGAGGATGAAGCTCATTATGAAGATGGTGATGGCTGTTGGCTCACTTTGTCTGGGAGGGCTCCCCGTCCTTGCCCGCTCTATCATCACACACAAGCACAGAGACGGACACAAACAAACACGCACACGCAGCACCCGAATGCAGCGCGGCCGTCCTCTCAGCAGTGTTGAGTAGAGGGTGCTCAACTCATCCAGCCATCCTCAGATTGAACCAATCAGCAGCAGTCCCTCAGGTCAGGTGGTCTGATTTCTGTCACTTTGGATCAGGATCAGAACGTTTGACTTTTTTCTCTGCGTGTTTTTCCCAGCTGCGTGTGTATTCAAGTCAGAGTTTGTGTGATGACTTTATTGGACGCTGGACAAGCTCGAGTCCTCTAAATAGATCACGTCTTTAATAAGAGAAACTATGGCTGCATGATATGTTGTTTTATGGGAAGAAGCCAGAACAAGGCAATAGTTATTTATGTAGCATTGACCCAGAATTGACCCTTTTGTTTTTCTTTATTCTGGTGAAGATTTGTAATACGGCACAAAACATGCACCTTTCTTGAAGTATTTATTGAAGGAGAAATAACTATCTTTTCTCGGCGTCTTCCTGCGTCTCAGCCTGCAAAGTTTTCTTTCCCATCTTTAATGAACGTCCTCCGTACAGTCGGCGAGGCCAGATGGAAGGCTGCTCCTCTCGTTGGTCCTGTTGGCAGCGAGACCAACAAGCCTGTAATACTCCGCGGAGAGACGCAGAGAAGCTGCATGCCAGGAACACTCTGCTGTCTAAACCCGTCAGACACCTTGTTTAGTGGGCGGCTGGTTGAAAACACACATAGACAAGCTGCTGGGCATCGCCATAAAGAAACCGTGGACAGAGGGAACACACTGAAAATGAATATCCATCTGTCACTGTGTCCTCCAGGAAATGTGTTTCGATGCACTTGTTCATAGGAAGCATAAAAACCTCACAGAAATACTGAAGAGAGATTTAGCCTCCATCCTCCTCCCAGACAAAAGAGTTAAAGTCTTGAGCCATCTTGACAGGTCATCGTCTCTTCCTGCCTAAAACCGTCCTGCAGCTACGAGTACAGAGGCGAAGATCCCTGTACTTAAACTCAGGCCCGGTGAGCTGTTTCAAAGATGAGATGCTGTTTTGAAGCATTTCTGTTTTTTTGGATTATCAGAATACAATTGTATTCATCCAAACGTGCTGGTTTTGTTTCGGGAGCTGGGAATCAGTATTCATCCCCCCAACAGATCCGCCAGGCTGAACTGCGTCTCTCTTATAAGCTGCTTCCCCTTTCTTGTCCCTCGGTCTTTCCCAAGGAAGTGGTTGTGTCCACGTGTCTCGATCCATCTGAGCATGTCCTGACCTGATCTGTGTCGGAGTCAGTTGACCCTCTCCGGCTTCTCTCCTATCTTCTACACCTCCTCTTATTGACCACCCTGCATCCTAACAAACACCATGCGTCTATGAGTGGGCACAAATCAATGACTTATTTTATCATATCTTTAAGTTGAAGATGTCTGCCACTCTTTGTACAAGCATTGTTTGGCATGCAACGGCAATATGAAACAGTAAAAGCTTTTAAATTAAAGTCCCACTCGTAGCAGCTTTGGCTGATTGTCCACGTCCACACCACAACATGTGCACAAGCAAATCCCTCTGTTTGAAGTCCTCCTGTTACATGGTGATTGTTTTCACATGAGGAAATGTTTCTGTAGTTGTTATCCTGCCTCAAGTGGCAAAGTTGAAGTCAAATCCATTTCAATAAGTCTCTAAAAATTGAAATGGGATCACAACTTTGTGGTTATTGTCAGAGGGAGGAGGAGACTTCTAAGAGAGGAGGCGGTGGCTTGTGTTCATGTTTGGTCTGTGATAGGAGCACCAAGACTCCGTGTGTTCATACATTAACATGCATGTGTTTGTGTTCTGTCAGGCTCCGGGGTGGACGACGCCGTGGGAGAGGTGTCCATCCACGTGGAGATTTTCACTCACCCCAACACAGGAGAGCACAAGATCACAGTGAAAGGTACCAACAACAAACTAGTGAAACAGCAGCTTCAACTATATAACAGTCTTTAAAGAGTTTGCTCAGTCGTCAAGGACTTTGGCCAACGGATTTTGACTTGGATGTAAAATTAAATGTTGATTCTTTCTTTCGCTACTTTAATGAGCATTAATCTGGCCTGAGGAAGAGCCAGTATTTTCTTGCTGTACATTTGCCTCTCGCCTCTGCACATGAAATCTCTTCTCTCGCCCGTGGGCGCTCCTTCCCTCCCTTCTGTCCTCCTCTCTCTGTGTCAGTGGTGGCTGCCAATGACCTGAGGTGGCAGACGCAGGGAATATTCCGGCCATTCGTGGAGGTCTACATCATCGGCCCTCACCTCAGCGATAAGAAGAGGAAGTATGCCACCAAGTCGAAGAACAACAGCTGGGCTCCGAAATACAATGAAACTTTTACTTTGTGAGTGATACGTCTTGAGGATGATGGTGTTTTTATTTTGATGGTTTATTTCTGAGATTCCTCTGTGACCCTCCTCTTTTCCTGCAGCACTTTGAGCAACGAGGTCGGTCCCGAGTGCTACGAGCTGCAGGTGTGTGTGAAGGACTACTGCTTCGCCCGAGAGGACCGCACCGTGGGGATGGCGGTACTGCAGCTGAAGGACGTGGCCTCCAAAGGCAGCGTTGCCTGCTGGCTGCCGCTGGGTAAACGCATCCACATGGATGAGACGGGCCTCACCGTGCTGCGTATCCTCTCCCAGCGCAACAACGATGACGTGGCCAAGGAATTCGTCAAGCTCAAGTCCGACCAACGCTCCGCAGAGGAGGGCCGCAGCTAAGAGGCCGAACCCGTTTTTTTAAAGCAACCCATCTGAAGCTTAATCAGAAGGCGCCACAGCTCTCCTGAGCCACTGCTAGCCACTGCCCTGATGATCCGGTGTCGTAAAGGCACAGAAAAGCCGGTGTAAATACATGAGTGGTAACAACTCAGTGTTAAAGCAGCATCACTCTAATTTTCCTCAAAAAGCACCAGTGTCTTTATTGTTACAGAACAGAACATGAGGTTCAATGGGAGAGTGTATACCGACCATTACATACAAGCATTACACACACACACACCATCTCATTGACGGGTCAGGGAGAGAGATGTCTTGTAGTCTTCAGAATTTTTGGCTTTGGCTTCTTACCGCTTCCCTTCATTCCCAGCTCCTCCTGTCCCTTCTTTGGCCTGCGCCCGCTCAGAGGAGGGAACGTAAGTGCCAACAGATACTTATTGAAATATGCCAAGACCGGCCCTAAGCACAACAAGCACGGACCAACAACAGGGGCGAAACATTCCAGATCCTAGGAGGGTTACACTCATTAACAAATGATAACAAAGCACTATTTAGTTTTGGTAATTCAATTACAAATATTTATTTACTGTTTTCTTCCAAAATATATTTATATTCAAATTGTTCTATGAGCTCATATGTGAGGGCCGTATGTAGAGTTATAATACAGGATTATTGGATGGACGTGTGGTACTCGAAAGGTTTGTCTGTCTTTGTCTGTCCACCCAGTAACAGAGCGCACTGCCTGACACCCTCAATGCCTTCTGTCCTGTTGACCCTCGTGCTGTACGTGTCCACTCTATAGAGACTGTATAGAGATTCATCTGATGAAAGCGATCGCCGCGATCCATCAGATTTCTACTGTATGTGCGTCCGAATGAACGTGGCTGTGTTGATGTTCGTGGAGCTCGTGACACGCGAGCGCGTTTGCAAAATGTTTACCTCATGTCGCCACCTGTGTTGCCTGTTACCTGCAAAATGGAATCACTGATGGTGATGGTGGTACTTTTACTTTGTAGAAGTCTCTCGGTACTTTGGCGAAGGTGCATCTTGTATCGTATGATGGTCTCATCCATCTCTTTGTGTAACTCTAGACATTCCAGGCAGCCCTGTACTGAGTGTGTGAGAGGTGCATGATGGATCCTTTTTCTTAAAAAAAAAAAAAAAATGGCCAGAATAAAACCTGCATATAAGCAGATGATAACAAATGTATCCCGAATTGAAAACATGGATTACACACCACACACTCCGGGGAAAGCACAAATCACTGATGATCTACCACCCAGGATCCCTAATGATGGAGCTGCAGGTGGTGTAACCCTGATCGCTAAGACAGACCTCTGCTAAAAGGGCTTCAGATCCGGACCAAACCAGGTCAGGCGCTGACATTTAAAAGAGGGCCTACACTTCAGTCTGGTGCTCTAATTGGTTTAGAGTACAGAGATGTAGTGTGAAGGTTGAAGCACAGGGTCTTCGCTGCACCCAAAAACACCCATTTATACTACGATCCTGCTTTTTTTTGTTTTCGTCTTTCAGTCACTATTAACGGGATTACAGGAATGACACATCAATGATCTTACAGGTAAATGCATTCAATTGAATATTCAGTATGCTACAATTGAATGTGTTTAATTGCATATTTCAATTGACTGAATAATCTGAAAGAGGACTGAATCATCTTAAAGTGCTTTGTCGTAAGAAGAAAAAAAAGTCTGGCTAAGGAAATCATTTCGATGATTTTTTTTTCTATTACTGCCTCTTTGTTAATTCGCCACGATGACCTCCCCCCCTCTAAAGCACTTGGTAGAGTCTAAATCTAGCCCCCCTCCACCCTCTCTTTTCAACATGGTGTTAGAACTGAACTCTATGCATCTAATCTATAAAGTCTATGTAGATGAGTCATTTTTTGAAGCAGTCGTATAATGTTTACATTGTGGATTAATATTCTTATTATATCAGCACAAGTGTTTGTCTGATATGCCGTCTCTGATGTGATGACGTGATCACAGCTTTAGGGGAGACCGAAATAGTTTTGTACAGCTCAGAGGAAGAAAAAAAATCTGAAAAGGAGGATCCATGGTTGTTGTAAATATCTGGGATGTAACACACATGTCAGATTACGTGGAGTGAACTTTGCTGCTCTTTTGTAGACTTTTCTCTGGCTGACTGGGCAGTTGGTGATTACGTGTACGCCCATCTAGATATGTAGCTATTACCGAAGGACATGTAAAGACGTAGAACTGATATGAACAACTTATACCATCGCTGATATCAGTTAAATTAGCTGACTGACGTGAACACTGGCGGCGCGTAGAAGGAAACAAATTGTCTTAATCAAATGTAAACATGTTGTGTCACACTGGTGTGTGCAGCATCATTTATTCAACAGCTCCGCAGTCGATGTGTAACAGGTACACACAGCTGCAAAATGCCACGAAGAAGAAAAAAAAAATCTATTTATTGCTGTTGACAATGATCCTTCAGTTGAGGAAACTCTTCATCCTTCAGAGGCGCAGTTTGCTTGTTGGGGGTTTCAGGCCGGCATGTGACACTGGAACGCACACGCAGGCACCGGGGACGAGGACAGACGTAGAAGCACAACGAAAAGCACACAGACACCAGCCGACAGACATGCATGTACTGCTCTGTCTAGCTGACCGGGGGGGAGGAGGGGGGGGGCTCTGCACAGGGATGCAGGTTGTGTACTTCCAGAAACGGTGCATGACGAGAACAATAAAAAGTAAAAATGAAAACGTGTATTGTGCCAGCACGCGTTATTATTTGATGTTACATGTCTCCTTTATTTTGATATTTTGTTTTCTATTTTTCAAATGTTTGTGAATATATAAATATGTATTACTGATGATGTGTAGTGGTACAAAGTACTCGCATGGGAATTTTTTTATACGCAGATGTTTCTAATTTTTTTTTTTGGTTTTGTTTTTTTTATTCTGGTTGTTCTTATTGGGGGTTGAGGTGACTGGGACTGCAGTCCCACTGTGTTTCTGCTTCCAATAAAATATGAGAAAAGTTCATCGCGTTCCTCGTTTGTCAAACTGTGTTGAGGGAATAACAGCGAGCTTTTAACTATATGATATCAGAGATCACACAGCTGCAGTATAAAGCTAATGAGGTGATGATGAGGAGGTTAGTTACACAAACGGTCTCTTTGAAATACGTTACAAAAAAAACAGGTTGGGCGTTGAAATTGCCGGAACATTAAAACTAATATGATGAAGAGGCCAGGCGACCTGCTTTTTAAGCTCTGCGCAGAAAAGAGATCTTAAGGGAGTCCGGGATGACCAACTGGTCCACATGGAGGATGGGCGGAGGCACGTAGGGGAACGTGACTGGAAACACTTTCCTGACATCCATCAGGAGCTGCGGTGGTTGGCCGTCAGACCGATCTTTGAGAAGCCCCTGGGAGAGGAAACATGACATACAACTTCATAACAATAAAGACAAATAGACAAATATATTCCAGAATTTACAATTCTATGACTTCTCATGACCTGATCTCGTACAGTACCTGGACATTCCGGATGAAATTCAGTGTGACTCTTTCATCGAGGTCACTGTGGGGGGTGTAGAGGGTCAGAATCTTCACAATCTGTTGATAAAAACAAGCATCAGCAGGCAGTCTTGTTAACACTTATAGTACATAACATTGTTTTCCTCTGAGAGACTGGATGGAGAAAGAGAGACCCACCTGCTGGCTGGACAGGGCAGTGCAGGTCTGAAAGAGGGCCTGTGCATCTGCCTCTGTCTTTTTCCCCGCCTGCAGCAGCTGAACAGCCTGGATCAGAGGCTCCAGTGTGGCCACAGCGCCACCTGTCTGCAGACCGCGGCTACGCAGCCACTCCTCCAGCAGGCTCACATTGTAGCTTTAGTGGGAAGAAAAGCAGGTGCTGATAGAAACTGGCTGTTTAATCATGAACCTCAGGTTGACATGACAACAGGAGCAGAATTCCTTATCATTCCTTATTCCTTATCATAATGCTGTAAACATACACAAGTTCTCAACAAAACAAAAGAAAAAATATTCAGATACTCGTGAAATGACATGATGAGTTAAGTGCTGTGGAGACGTGTGCATGCGTGTGTGTACAGTTCTTATGGCTGGTGCAGTTAGACGTGTAGGGGAAGGAAGGAAATTACACTCCAGACTTTTTGGGGGCAGAGGGGGGGAAAAGTTCAGCCTCCCGACAGCCTGATGGATGAATCTGTTGCCCAGTCTGGTGGAGCAGACTCAGAGGCTCCAGTGGAGCTAAGATGGCAAGAGACTGAAGAGGCTCATTATGGTGTTTATGGTGAGACTGTAACCATTCATGAGGCTGTGGTGGTTGTTCATAACAATCAGGAGCAGGAAACCTCTTTTAATCCAGTGTTGTATGGATGAAACAGATAATTGAACCCCCAATTATCTGAAAAAATTCCATTGACAGCTGGAATGTCTAAATAAAAATGTAGGTCCTTGGCGAAGCTGTTTATCTTTCATGCAATAAATTAGGAAATGTTGCAAATGTTTGCACGTTCATCAGTTCTCACCGTATCTGCATGCCGCGATTCCAGCAGCACATGTCTTTCCTCAGCAGCAGGCTGTTGAGAGCAGAGGCGGAGATGAGGTAGGTGAGCTGGTGGAAGGCCTGCTCCATCAGCGTCAACGGTAGAGCCTGATGGGACAGGGCGGTGTGAAGGGCCCCCAGCTCTCTCAGCACCGGCGCCATGGCGGGGGCCTCGCCTCCTACAGTCCTGGGGTCTGAGAGCGCTCGCTTCCTGGACCCTCCCAGCTTCACCGCAGAGCCGGACAGACCTGGGATGGTTTCACTCTCTAACAGGGCGGGGACTGAGGAAGAGGAGAAGGAGGTGAGTGGAGCAGTGGAGAGGAGAGCATGAAGAGTATCATGTTCAGCATACCGATAATGTTCTGAAGACGTGTCTCTATGATGGAGAGGAGCTGCTGATAGGCCTGGATACAGAGGTCACTCAGGGTACCGATCAAGTCACTCAGGTTAGTGTTCAGAGGTATCAAATCTTCTGAATCACGCATCTATAAATCACCAATCAGGTCATATATCAATATACGCTCAATGAATCATCAATGCCTTTTTTAGGAACGAGGCTGCTCTGAGACAATAAGATATCGATGACATCTCCCCACCTGTTTTGGGGAGTGCTGGGTCAGCAGGTCATGCAGCATCCAGGCATTTTTCAGCCACATCGCCGTCATATCCACGTCGTTACTATGTTTCTACAGGGACAGGTGAGAAGAGACACGGTTAGATTTACACAAAGTGTCTCGGTGCTGTGAGTGGATGCTGCACATGAGTGTGCGTGGGCTGTTTGTGGGTCTTAAAGTAGTTTATTATCTCCTTAAGGGCCAGATTGTCAATGTTGTGGACAAAATAAGCTCAGAACAATCAGTGAAAATCGAAGATAAGTGCTTGAAAGCGGTGTACGTCTTCCTGTAAGTGGCCTGACTCTCTGGCGTGGTGTGAAATGTCCTCGTGCATTAGACTGCACACCATGGTGCTCCAAACAGGTTCACACCTTCAGAGCTGCCTTCAGAGCGGTGACACCTGCTCTGCAGAGGGAGCGAGCACGGTTTTGATCTCCACTGCAGTCAGCCTGGCGGACACACAGGAACAGCACACATGCCGGGAGTCCAGGCGGCAGAGACAGGGCGCTGTCGACACGGATGTCTGGAGCAGAGACAGAGAGGGCAGCGGAGGCAGAGGGAACAAGGACGGGTCACATTCGTCAGCTTTAGAGAAGTTAGTTGCAGGGAAAGTTCCGGGATTAGAGCGAATCCGGACCAGGAAACAGGAGTCAATCTCACCTGTGATGAGAATCTTGAGGAGTTTGGTTTCATCTCTTTTCCTACATTCAAGCACACCAGTGACTGTTGCTGGCTTCTGCTGGGATGAAGAGGAGCCCGCTGTGGACAGAGCCGATGGGAGAACTGGAAAAGACAAATATCAAAGTTTCTAATTTCAGAAATACAACATGTTCAGGCAAGAACAAGAAGCAGACCAGCAAGGTTTCTTTTGAAAGTTATATAGAGACTTCTCAAACACAGATGGACCAATGTGCTACACTCGACTTTGATAGGTGATCGAAGCAAACGTCACCTTGTGTCAGGAGTCGTCTGAGTGTGACGGTGTTTCTCAGTTCCTTCAGCTCCCTCCTCAGACCAACACACTCCTGCCCTCTGGCCTCTAGAAGTTCCTACACACACACACACAAACAGTTGCACTTTGGATTTCAAGTTTAAAACTGTGACTAATTTGGAATTGATCATTTAATGCATGAACAGTCTTTTCCACTGCATCTCTCACACAGCACAGACAGCAGCGTCGAGAAGATGATACCTCTTGCTGTGCAGCAGAAGAAGAACCAGAGCTCGCTTGACCAAGCTGAAGCCTCAGGGCCTCCACCTCCTCCTCCCACTGGCTGCGCTGACTACGCAGCTGGCTCTCCAGAAACCTGGCAAAGAGGGAGACAGAACAGGATGACAGAAACGGCACTCAGATCAAGCTGATCTGCTGAGACAATGACTGAGTGCGTAACGACAGACTGACTTGTTGGCCACTCGTACAGCGTCGTAGGCGTGAGCCAGGTCCTCTCCTCTCATCTTCACTGCCGGGTCTTTGGCCACGTCCATCCTCTCCATCAGCTGGTCCTGTGGGTTCAAACATGAGGAAAGTGTGTGCACCCGGACACACAGAGCACCAACAACCACCAAGAGACAACAAGCTTACCATTTCCAAACCCCACACAGAGGGTCGTCTCTCGAAGCAGGGAGACGTCACGCTGACCCTCCGAACGTCGTCGGGGTCAGAGAAAGCAGACGGAAAGGGTGAGAAGGAGAGTGGAGTGAGAGACTGAGGTGACAGCGGAGCCGCGGAGGGAGAGAGAGGCTCCGAGCTCAGACTCTGAGTGGAGTCGGTCCTCCTGTGGCCCTTGGTGGACTGTTGTGGTGGGAAATATACACTGTCAGCAAAAAAGGGTCAAGTTGAGACTAAAATAGTTTGTGTGGTTGCAGTTGTGAACCTCGGTGAGCAGACTCATCTCTCTGAGGTTGTCATATCGCTGCTCCAGTCTGGTGAACTCCCTCAGGAGACCCTGATACTTTGTCCTCTCCTCATTCAGCTCAGCCTTCAGAGCTGAACTCGCCCGAGACACAGCCTGTTTCACACACTCTGCAAACACGAAGAGGAAGATGAGAGGATGTCTGAGACAGATGGTGAGAGTGAACACTGACATCCTACCTTCTTGTCCTCGTTCTTGTTCGAGCAAGCGAGCGGAGAGATCCTCTCTTTCTTTGCTTAAGCCGGCCTGTTCTCTCTGCAGGGCTTCCGCCTCCTTAAAGAATTAGAGAGAATCAATTAAATATCCTGATAATCAAAGTTTAGGAAAGAAAAACAAATGTCATAATTGAACAGGCGTACTTCTTTAAGCTGAACAATCTCCTGGGCAGCCTTCTCTTCAGCTCTCCTCCTCTCCTCCAGCTCCTTCTCACTGATGACGGGGCAGGGAGGCGGCTTCTCGTCTTTCTGGCTCTCCAGTTTCCGTATCGTCGCCCTCAGCGCCTCCAGCTCAGCAGCCGTGGCCTCCCGCTCTGCATGCAGGGTCTCCCTCAACGCTGCACTCTTCCTGGTCTGCACATACCGATCATGTCAAGATAGCGTTCACTATGATCACATGCCGGACGAATCAGCAGCCGTCCACCCACCTCCTGGTCTGCTCTCAGCTGCAGCTGCATCAGTTTGACTTCCATTCCCTTGTTGAGCTCTCTGAACTTCTCCACTGAGCGAGCTTCAGTCTTTAGCTTCATCAGCTGTCTCCTGGCAGCCCTGCGGCGCACGCAACACTGCATGAACACCACCGCCGCGCGTGTCTTCGTGTACGCCCGCCTCGCCAACCACCCACGGACTCTCGCTTGGAGCAACACGGCGGCCTGTTCCGCCACCAGCTGATGAAAAAGGGGGATGTGATTTCAGATTAGATTTCATAAAACACACTGGGAACGGTGAAACGAGCAGGTGTAGAGGATGCGCACCAGTCTGTATCTGCGGCGGGTCATCGTGCCCCTGATGAAGGCCTGGATGGTGATGGTGGCCTGTCGGACCATGAGGAACATCTGTCTGTGCACCACCATGCGGTAGGTCTTCTGGATCACCAAAGCAGCCTTGGTATACCGCAGGGTCAGGGCCCAGCTGTAAGAACATGATGAGCAGCATGAAGATCTGAGCCTTGAGGAGAAACATCACACAAATCCTTCTCTTCGCTCACCGTCTGGCCAGAGCTCCCCTGCAGTATCTTTGTATCGTCACGGTTGCCCAGAGGTTCCTAGCGTAGCTGACCCGTGCCAGCCATCCTCTGACCCGGCTCTGGATGATCACGGCAGCAACTCGGAGGCTCTCGGCTCTCAGCCTCTCCAGGAGAGCCACCTGGCCGGCCCGGAAAAATACTTTGGTCTTTCCGAAGCAGTACTGGTCTGGATCGGGGATGAGCTGGGGGAGAGTATGACGGCACGAGGTCTGGGCCTGCTCCTGGCGCTGGGGCCCCGGCAGCAGAACACGGTACCTGCTGAAGAACTCCTCGTACGTCCATCTGGAAAGTCGATAACACTGTAAACATAGTTTGTGACTTCCTGTTGTCTTTACTTCACTTTAACAGTCAAACACCTCAGACATTAGGGTGCTAATGGAGTGAGGTGTCTGTCATCTATGAATTAAAGAGCCTGGAGATGAATGTGTATGAAGTACCTGGATGGATAACCTGCAGCACTGATACGAATAGTCTCCAACACGCCGCAGGCTCTGAGCTGCTGGACCGTCCTCTTAGGGTCGAACCTAACAAGGAGAGTCTGTTAATATGCTGAGTGACGATCGGTCAGCGCCCGTCAGAGGAAGACTCACATGAACGGCTCCTTGAGGTCATTGGGTTTGATGCAGCGGACGTAGTGAGGAGTGGTGCTGTTCAGCGTGTCCATGAGCATCTGTAAGGATTGACGGAACTGCAAGTCCACAAGAGGAAAACATGTTGAAGGCGAAACAGAAAACTGAGCCGATGAACGCACCTGACTGGACGGTGTGACGGCTCACCTGGAAGCCAACAGTCAGTTTATGTTCCCTGTGAGCTCTTTTCCCGGAGCGAACGCTTCCGTTGGCTGCAGGGGACACGAGTCCCTGCTGCTGGAACAACTCAGCCACCAGCTCAGACTGACGCGCACACACACACACACACACACACACACAGACAAGTGAGTGATCCCCTTCAGATTCATTCAAGGTGTAGGAGTTGATGCTCATACCTGACTCGCTTTCATAATGTTGACGAGCTCCTCAAAGACCGTGTCTCGATTCTTGTCTAAGAAACCGTCACATTCATATTGCACCTGGAAAATATTTGTTAAAAAGTTGGACAACAAGCTCCTGATGTATTCAAGCATCTCGTTGGACTACATGACGCGTATCAGTGGTTGGAGTCTGATACAGGTTCCCTCCGGCTCTCATCAAGTTCGACCTGTATCTTACCGTGTCGGCAAAGTGCAGGATGATGAAGGCGGTGTTGGACATGCGAGGTTTACGGAAGTTCGGGTGTTGTTTGGCAGTCAGGTGCTGGTCATACAGCTTCCTCCCCCAGTTCTCATCTGAGCCTTTAGGCATCTGATCCGACCCACAAAGACACAATGATCACAGACGAAGTGTGGACAACATGGAGTGTGTCAAGAAGGGAACAAGAGCAGCGTCACTGACCCTGCACTCCTCATCCAGCAGATCGAACAGGCCCAGTTGTCCCTCGATGAGATTTATACACTGCTGATTGTCACTGAACTCTATCCGGCTCCAGGCCAGCTCCTCCCGGATATACTCCTCCTGCTCCAGGTGGAACACATGCTGCAGAGGAGCATCAGAGACAGTGATGAAGATTATGGCCACTGGCTGAAAACATTCATACAGTCACTGACTCACCCTGTTGAACTGCTGTTGAAGTTTTTCATTCGCAAAGTTTATACAGAACTGCTCAAAACTGTTCCGGTCGAAGGTCTCAAACCTGCCCAAAGAGAGGGGAGACTTGTCGGTCCGAATCAACAAGACAAGGGAAATGTTTAGTAAACTGCAGCTCATCTACACACCCGTAGATGTCCAGCACCCCGATGAAGGATTTGGCCTTCACGCCCTGCGAGTGCAGAGCAGAGTTGAGCCTCTGGACGGTCCACGTGAACATCTGGCCGTACACGTGTTTAGCCAGAGCATCTCTGGCTTCCACGGCCTGCTGCCCGGACATGGGTTTGACCAACATCTCCCCCCCTACAGCCAGCCTGCGGTGGCACAGCCAGTGGGCCACCTGAGGGCCCTCGACTCCCAGCAGCTTGGAGAAGAGAGCCAGAGATCGGTCGTCTGCCTGAGAGAAGACAACATGACGTGTTCAGCTGTGAGCATTACGAGGGACACAGAGCAGCAGGAATACATGTCTTATATCAGGGAAACCTCTGTGTTTTTTACATCAATATAACTCCGGTCTGAACTTCTCCCACTGGCTTGGACATGGACGTTTCCCAGGTGCAGGACAGCTGCCAGGATGCGGAACAGCTCCATCTGCTGGTCCGGCTGCACACCTGCAGGTTCAACATGAAAGAAGATATTATCAGCTTGACTGCAAGACATTGTAAAATTAAAATTTAGGGGAGGACGTGGTTGTTTTGGACATATTTATTAATTATTAAAGTGTGCCAACCGACCCTGGTCCCCCCTGAACCCCTAAATCTGAATGTCTTGTGGTCGTATGGTGTGTGAGATCTACCCAGGATGGTGAGAGCATTGCGAGTGCGCTCCAGGTCCAGTAAATCATCAGTCCCGGGTATCTGCATGTCTCCTCCCCGGTTAGTGTAGCGGAAACGCTCAGGAACATCTGGAGACCACAAACACAAACACATGCAGCCTACTTGCATTGTGGACACCAGGTCAAGTCTACTGCTGCAACGTGCATCACATGACGAGCGCCGACGGGCTCGGTGTGGATGGAGAACAGGCTTCAGGGTCGCCTGTGATTAAGTCTCACCCAGTTTCAGTGATCTCATTTCAGGCAGGTCTCTGGAGGCACACAGTTGGTAGAAGATATGGTAGTTTCTCTCTGCCGAAGCCTAACAAACACGGAGATATACTGCATGAACTACGAGCAATGTATATGTGGTAGGAGTGTTTCTCTATGTGCACTAAATGAGAAGAAGAGTCACCTGGAAGACGACCCTGGACTTCTCCAGTAGATAAGTTCTCATGTTTGCCCCGATGATGTCGCCCTTCCTGCCGAAGCAGATCTCGATGTACTTCCCGAAACGACTGCTGTTGTCATTCCTGGTGGTTTTAGCGTTTCCGATAGACTGCAGACAAACACACGAGCATCTTAACTGAAGCAAACCTGAGGGGAGGAAGTTAAAACATCTGTTAGTCCATCCTTTACCTCCATGATGGGGTTGGAAGCCAGGACCCTCTCCTCCACGCTGGTCTGCTGGGCCGCTCCTCCGACCACAGCAAAGTATCGCATGGTGAATTTGGCCGAGACCGTTTTCCCCGAGCCGGACTCCCCGCTGATTATGATGGACTGATTTTTCTCCTCCCTGTACGCACGGTTTAAGTTACACCAAGACTTTTTTTGGCATTAGCAGGAGCGCACATGGAATATTTTATTGTGTGTTTTACGGTGACCTCTGACCTGGTCATGGTGCGGTAGGCCTCCTCTGCCACAGAGAAGATGTGAGGCTCCATGTCAGCCATGTCCTGACCGCTGTACGCATCTATCACCTCCTCTCCATATATGGGGAGCTGATCATAGGGATTGATAGCCACTAACATAATACCTGCAGGGGCGGGACACGAGCGTGAACACCATATAACAGCTCTGGTATTTATGAGACATGAGTTTATAAAGTCATAGAAACTTTAAAGTAAAGAATATCACGTCAGAATGGACAGAGCGAGTTATAATCATCAAATAAAACTGCACCTTTAAATACCAGATGATGTGGAAATACGTCAGTGAGTTTTATACATGTTGGAGTTCCTTCCCGGCTCAACCTTTAAACCTACTGTCGTATACAGAAGCCATTATGAGCCATAATCACGACAGGAGCTTCCAACAGTCACGTTTCCCCTCTTCGGTCTGACATCCTTATTGTCCGAGGATTAGCTGCTCACCACAGTATGTGTAGATGCTGCAGTAGTCCAGGAATCGAACCCGCAGGTTGTGCAGGATAGCGGGCTCATGGAGGAAGCTGAGAGCGGTGAGATCGTTCTCCCCCTCCGAGATGTCGGGGTTCCCCAGCGGTGGGAGGTCAGTGGGAGACACCACTGGGTAATGAACCTCCTGCCGACGGAGGAGCACGTTAGAGGGGCTTCCTGAGGGGGTTAGAACACCGGAGTACTCACACGGATTGGGATGCGTCTCACCTCTCCATCAGGAAGTTGGAGCCGTAGATGTTCCTCTCCAGGACTGTAATCCTGGAGGAGCTGGGCTGAGACCCAAACAGCATCTGGATCAGGAATCCACACACCTGCCCCCTGGTGACGGAGCACAGGGAGAGAGACGCTAAGATGTGCCGGACCCATGTGGAGCCCAGGAAACTACTTTCATTACATAATGTTTTATTTGATGTCGACTCCGTTGGAGAACATCTCACTCGCTGGCCTCACCCAGACGAGAGATTCGTCACCCATCAGCATAAAAGTCTCTTAAACTGTGTTAAAAATTAACACTGGTCATCCAACTCTAAAGGCCTCGTGGATTAGTCATTATCAACCCAGCACAACTCTGCCGGTACGAATATTTTGATACATTAAAGTTTCCAAAGTAAATCTTTTATAAACTGCTAAATCAAAAAAAAGTAGAAGCTCCTGGACGTTAGTGTAAATTAATATGTAAGAAAAATATAACTCAAACATCAGTAGTGTTGTTTGATACCTCAAATCTCTTTATTGCATAGAAACTAAGTCCTGTCAAAATTCAATGTATTTATATTTGTGGTGTGTTAAAGAGATTTGATCTAAGAAATGAAGCACCAGACGAGTGTTAGTTTTAAATGATGCTAAAGTGTTGTTGGTTTTGTTCTTCTTAAGCTTTCAAACATCTGATATTAGCTGTTCAGTTCATTCTAAATTCATGCACTCAATACGCCTGAAGGATGATGAAGATCACTGAATATAAACAGTTCAGGTCCTTCTTACCTTGCTGTATAAGTTCAGTGTTGCCATCTGAGCTCCTGTGAGGCCGACGAGGAGAGATCATCCGAGAGCGTCAGGAAGGGGAAGACATCGTTCAGAAGTCTTTGCACTTTGTCCAGGCTCA
>CAAKHC010002832.1:0-15069 GCA_901007825.1 Macroramphosus scolopax | reverse complement strand
CAACTAATGGTGAGAGGACTTCCAACCACCGGACTGCTGCCCCCCCCCACACACACACACACACACACACACACACACACACACACACACACACACACACACACACACACACACACACACACACAGACGCTGTGAGTCAGCTGGAGTCAGACGCTGTGCAGAGGTGACAGGAGGTCATGTGGTTGGTTCAGTCAGCACATGGTGACAGGTCTGGATCTTCACCCTGGGAGGATCCAGGATCCGGATCCAGGAACATCATGACGGATTCTCCACCGTTGTGAAACCGAGCTACATTAGACCTTTGAGTCGTATCTTCAGAAATAGATAACAGTTTGAAATAAGAAAGAAAATCATGCCGTTATCTTAA
The DNA here is from genome assembly GCA_901007825.1 of Macroramphosus scolopax. Lineage (NCBI taxonomy): Eukaryota > Metazoa > Chordata > Actinopteri > Syngnathiformes > Centriscidae > Macroramphosus > Macroramphosus scolopax. The sequence continues at coordinate 14,702 of CAAKHC010002832.1, read as the reverse complement.
TGATCTCAGGAAAACATTCCAAACAGATCCATGACGTCCTTCTTGAGCCGGGGACTCAGTTTGGGGGGCGAACATATGAGACACTATTGTAAAGTAACTAATGGTGAGAGAGACTTCCAACCACCGGACTGCTGCCCCCCCCCACACACACACACACACACACCGGACAGGCTGATGTCCTTATGTCCAAGCTGATACTTCACCTCTGCTGTAGATGCTGCTGAAGTCAGCCGTCTGTCCTCCACCTCGGTCTGCTGATTCATCGCACTCTTTGGTCGTCCTGGAGGATTCATTTGTGATTCTTTCTGAAAATGCAAACAACACATATTCATCAGCAAGAGAGGCTCTGATGTCTCGTCTACGTCTGTGATGAACATACTTGTTGATTCATGCTCTCATAACCAGCCCGGCGTGATTTGTTCTCTCAGTTTGAATGAAGAGAAGCTGAAGTATGTGGGTTCATCTTACTCTTCATCACAGAAATATCCTGCTGCAGTCAGCCATTGATTTGTCTGACTACTTCAACCTTCAAAGTATTCTCCACAGAGTTAGGACCAGAGAATTTGTCCTAAATTGTCTCCTGAGTGGGACGCATGTGTACGAGCCACCAACCCACCACGACCTGCTGCCGGGTGGAGTTTATACTTCATCAGCACTCCTTCTGTAGAATACTTAGAAGGAGTCAAAGTTCTCCCACCATCCAAACTAACCTGCCCCTCTGACTGCAGTCCCTCTGATGTCTCTGCAGCTCGATCTGGACATCAAGGACACGTCAATGACATGTGTGGTCCTGGATTATTGAACTATTTGCATATTATTCAAATAGATACAATAGTATGTGTTAATGAATAACCAGCACTGGTGACTGTGACTGCAGCTTAAGTGGAATGAAAGTCTTTTCCAAATGAAATGACATATCACAGAAGTTTATTGAATACAGTACGCTGTTAGGTACAGAACGGACAGAAGAAGATCAGATATCATCATGTGTTGGTGGGAGACGGCCTGCTGAAGGTCGGAGCTCTCTGAGTAACAGGCTGACTGTAGGATTATTAATTAAAGCATTTGTTTGATGGTTTTTGTCATAACTTGAGCATATTTTTTTATCCACATCTAAAATTAGTGGACTTTACTTTCTACACCACTTTGAAGTTTGTACCAATACAAACGAAGGTCCTTCAATTGATTCATTTCCAGTCTCATTTTATGGATGAAAACACACCAGAATTACACCAGGTTAATGGGAGTATACAGCCCTGGGTATTTTTGAGAAGAAGAAGAAGACACATTCAATCTGTGTTAATTTAAATGTACTGTTGTGCATTTATTCATTTACATATTTGATTTGCTTTACATCTTCACACTACATGTATAAAGGTTCGAGTGCTCTTACCTGGCAGCTGAAGGAAATCCATGTCAGTGTCAGTTAGTTAAAGGTGTTACAGCTCACCCAGTCCCGTTCACTCTGACTATCCGATCCGATGTTCATACACTTTGAGGCAGCCGAGCACGGTGGTGTCAGGCTGTAGCATGTAAAGGGAGGTGTGGTCTACCACCAGTGAAACCACTGGCTGTCACTGAATATCAGGGAGCAGCAATATCCAGGGGTCGCACAGAGGGAGGAAACCACCTGACACCGGTCCTCAGACCACATTAGAACATCATATTTAATGGTTGGCATGGCCCCGTCATCTGCAGCTGCACACCTGGAGAACCAAACCTGCATGATGCCTCAATTATTAACATGATGGCATGGGAACGTCAAAGTATTCTCCACGGAATTAGGACCAGAGAATTTGTCCTAAACCTCTTACAGTGTGTACAAGTTAGGTGGGGGAGACTTCACGGGGGGGCACAGAGAGGGAATGATGACACATGACCCCCACCTCTTCAACATACATGTGGAATATACTGTACTCCCACTGCAGACGCTGGCTACTCACATCACACGACACACTCTTCAACACAGACATCATGTTTCACATTCTCCTGTGTATATTATATTGTTATATATTGTTATTCAAGAGGAGAACCATGAAGAGACTTGCTGTAGCTTTAGTTTGGCAGTTTGGCTCTGGTCTGGGACCTCCCTGTCCTTCATGGACGGAACCAAGACGTCAATGATGACACCAGAAGTGACAATGATGATGTCAGACCAAGTATAAAGAGACGGTGCTCGGGTGGAGGTGGGTTGCATGGATGAATGCAGAGGAAGCAGAAAGACGAAGGCAACACACAGAATTTGTAGACAGCACTGCTTGATGAGTTGAAACACAATGATGGTGTTTTATACAGTGCTGCAGTTTAGGGTCGGGATTGGGGCTAGAAAAATATTATATTTGGGGTGAAGTCATGAAATAGCAGCCAACCACAGGATGCAATGTGAATCTCACTCCAAAGTCCACAGTGTTGGTTGGTCCGATCCACCACCCGACCAGCTTCAGGACACAGACCTGTTGGCTACAAACACCATCACATCCGAACCTTTGCTCTTCTCAGGAACATTGAAATTCAATGTATTGTACATTTGTATCTGGGTTGTAGGACTTTAACAGTGAATGTGTCAGTGCTGAGCAGAAACACAAAACACCCCAAGAAAAATATCCCATCGTCACTCTGATGAAAATGTATTTGGCCATTGAGAAATCAAAGGTTGCTGAGTCATCGCCGAGTCTTGAAAGTCTCCTCTATGGATTATTACTCACGGAGTTGTTACATCACTGTTTCTACATAACTGGACATGTTCATTAACAATGATGAGGATGTCCTTGTCTTTATGGTTACCATACAGTAGTTTACTGAATACAGTACACTATTAGGTAGAATGTATAGAGGAGGGTAAAAAAAAGATCAAATATATTCACATGTGATTGTTTCAGTTGTATAAAATAATGTGGGAGACGGCCTGGTGAAGGTCGGTGCTCTCTGAGTACCCGATAGATAGATAGATAGATAGATAGATAGATGTGAACTTATGGCGCCGTAACATCCAGGCCGTGTGACGAACACTCAAATCCTCCGTAATGTTCCATCGCCCAACCCTCCTCTGTACGTGGACCAAGTTTGAAGATGTTTCGCTGAAATCTCTAGGAGGAGTTCGTTCAGATACGACCCTAAAATCCTAAAAAACACGGACAAATCCAAACTTTGAAACAAAATGTTGGACTTCCTGTTGGGTTCAGATGACCCCCCCCCCCCACACACACACACACACACCTTTTTTGTGCGTCTTTGCATGATAAACAAGTTTACAGGACGTTGTTTTAAAAGTTTCTAGGTGGCGCTATAGAGGCAGTTTTCAACACTCAGGTACCACGACCATAAAATATTATGTCATCAGGCCGGATCATCTGGAAGTTTCCAGGACTTTTTGAGCACGTTTAGGCCGTCAGAAAGGCGACTGATTGGGAACAATAATTCCTATAAACCCACCAGGCACTGACACTGCTGTGCGCGGGTCCTAAAAGCTTTAAACTGGAAGTGTTTAACAGAATGTTGTTAAGGTTTTTAAGGTTGAGGTTGGTCTTTAGTCTCCATCCTCCGAAGCAGACGGTGGCAGTATTGTCCATCTACTGGTTTACAGGAGAAGAAGAAGAAGCCGCTGGTCCTGGGCGGGGCTTGCAGGAGGAAGCGGAACCAACACAGCAACATAATTTCGTTCGGGACATTAATTCTACATCTGAAGTTATGCGTTGTTTATTCATCACCACGCTGATTCCTTGAGTTATTGGCGTAAGATCTTTCTTTGATTTGTACAGCTAACTTGTTTACTTCCGGTATTAGCCCACTAACCGTAGGTTGCTAGCTTAGCCTGTGCTGTGGAATACTCAGCTGGGGTTGTAACGTCATTTGCATGGTGATCATTTTCTTATGTGTTGCAGGGAATAATAACGTTATCATGTCCTAATGTAACGTTAATCACACGCGTGTTAGCTGCCTTCACATTGTCACCTTAAATTCCTGGATGTCACCGTTGACGTTGTCATTCGCGCTAACGTTACCTTAAATTAATGATCATTTAACTTGATGCTTCTGTCACAAGAAATGGTGTCCTACACTCTTCTAAAACCTTTGAGGGAGGTGAGTCAGTGTGTAACACAAAGTACGATCTTAGGCATCTATGTTCAGTGTAGTTTTGCTGATTGTTGAAACTGAACATTAAAGTTCTGACCCCCACTAACTGTCTATGTTACTCTAAAATGTCAAACAATTCAAGAATTGTTCAGACCAACTGAAAACCTTCTATATTGTGAATCAGAATAGGGACTCTGATTGTGAAACAATTTATTTTATTTTTGTCAGAGAAAATATTCTTTCTGAAACATAGATTAAGTCTTAATTTAGGCTAATGTTGTCAACACATATACACAGATAAACATGGCTACTGCCATCTATTGCTTATTGTAAACAAAGCCAATAACAGCCGATGCAGACCTGGCCAGTAAATCAATGAATCCCGAGTTCAGAGTTCCACGTCTGCTTTTTCACCTGTAATTTAACACATGATAAGCAGTGACAGTGGTCAGGTGTATTTGCTTGTTTGATGACATTTTTTCAAATCAATGTTCCTGCCTAAGTTTTGTTGAAAGAGCAGCGTGTTGGAGGATCTGATCAAAGATTGTCTCCTAATGTTTGATATGGAATCACCAAACAGTTACTAAGTGTTGATATTTTGCATGTGGTTAATGCACATTCAGATCTATTCAAGCAACAAAACATCAGAGATTGAAGACACTACAGGAAATTATGTTTATGGTTTATGATGCAATAAAAGCTGTCCTTCTGTCACCCTGTAAAGTGTTACACACATGTACATGGATAAAGTAATTACATTCATTCTGTTCCTTTCAGTGTGCAGAGAGACAGATGTGTGACAGCCTATCATTTTGTCTTTCACCTCAGGTGCGTTTGCATGAAGCCTGAGGATACGACCGACACTTTATGCCACTGAGCGTCAGTATGGAGGAGACGAGTCGCGAGGCGGTTGCCACGGCAGTGCAGCGTGTGGCAGGAATGCTTCAGAGATCCGACCAACTGGACAAAGTTGAGCAGTACAGAAGAAGAGAGGCCAGAAAGAAGGCTTCTGTGGAAGCTAGGCTGAAGGTGATGCTTGTGTTGAGAGCATGGTATAGTTTAGTTTACTTGATCATTCACTGAATGCATCTCTTTCAGCAACAACTGTTAGTTGATCTTTGAAAGAGTCACAATGTCCCTTACGTGGTTCTAACTAGTAAGAACCTCGTAATTTGTGCCCTTTTACTATACACATGAGTTAAAGAATTATTCATAATCAGTAAATATTATGAGATGGAATCCTCTGGAGTCCTACTAACATGTCAGCCTCGAATGGAAATATTGTACTTCTAGTTAAAGCTAGGTAATAATGCATTCATGTACTTATGAGTAACCTAGAATACCTGATGCTGTTCTACAAGGTAATGTTCCACATAACCAATAGAAAAATCATGTACACAAATCTATTAACTGACAAAAGTACTGAATCAGTCACTCTAATAATACACCAGTACTGTACTAACATCTCTGTCTTAATGACACCTAATTGTCCTTCAGGCAGCCATCCAGTCGCAGCTGGACGGTGTTCGCACGGGACTGACCCAGCTGCACAGCGCCCTGTTGGACGTCAAAGACATCCAGAGCTCACTAGCTGATGTGAGTAAAGACTGGAGGCAGAGCATCAACACCATAGAGAACCTGAAAGATGTCAAGGATGCCGTGGTTCAACACAGTCAGCTGGCCTCCGCTGTGGAAAACCTTAAAAACATTTTCTCAGGTAGGTGTACAGTTTGATTCAGCATCACCTGAAAGACATCAAGGATGGTGGTTTCTAACTGATAATATTCTGTCAGTACAGAAAGATTCCAGGATGTAGGCAGGTTTGACTTCATAACAGGCTGTGATGTGTTTTTATTCCTTTCCGTTGCTCTCATCATTCTGTGCTCTCTGCTTTGTCCACAGTCCCAGAGATCGTGGCAGATACCCAGCAGCTGATAGAGCAGGGGGAGCTTCTGCAGGCCCACAAGAAGCTGATGGAGCTGGAGTGTTCCCGGGACGACCTCATGTATGAGCAGTACCGCATGGACAGCAGGAACACCAGTGACATGAACCTCATCTCCATCTACTTTGAAGATGTAAGTAACAGCGTGAACTGTGAAAGAACATCATACATGTCAGTAAGATAATCTGAGATTACGTCAGTGCTGCTTCTTCTCTGCCCTGATACGGATATCTAAACTTTAACTATTGTCCTACTTGAGATATTTTTCAGATTGTTAAGAGTTTTTTATAATCCCTTACCATCACTGCATTAGTTAAGGAAGTTATTTTGAATATTACATACTGAACTACGTTGCATTTTCTTCTTTTCCTTTTTAAAATACGTCATTGGGCTCCGTCGCATTTCATCCTTCAGTATTTTAAATGACTTTAAGAGTGGACGTCATTGTTTAGCAAATGTAGCCAGTTTAATTGATGCGCCTGCATGGAATCAGGACTCAGGCCACTTTGGATTTGAAATAAATCAACATTTTGGCCTCATCAGGCCCACAAATATGTTTAGTTTTTCTTTTTGACCCTTCAGAAATTGATGGTTGGTGAAGGCGCTGAGGAGGAAGAGATCATCCTTATCTTCCTCAGTCAGCTGTTACTATTTCTTTACAGGAGTACAGACACACCATCAGGTTCAACTGGGCATGTTTCAGTGCTGATTTCTGTTTTCTCACTGTTTCTGTTTTTTTTATTCTTTAACTGTATCTTTAAGTTTGAAACCAACAGGGGTAACCATGGATACGTATTATTTTGGGTGTCAACATTGTATCCCCAACCGTCAGTCTTGTGTTCTATAAATGTGACATATCTAACAGGTTTCTTTGACGGTGTTGATCAGTGTGTCAGTTTTAAAATGCCTTTATGTTCCAATAAAGATGAGTGAATAGAACCTTTCTCTCCTTCCAGGTTCAGGGTTTGTCAGATGAGCTGGCCAAACAGTTGTGGATGGTCCTGCAGAGGGCCATGGTGACCGTTCGACGTGACCCCACCATGCTGGTGTCAGTGGTTCGTATCATTGAGCGTGAAGAGAAGATCGATCGACGGATGGTCGACCGTAAGAAACAGACGGGATTCATCCCACCGGGGCGACCTAAGAGATGGAAGGACAAAATGTTCCAGGTGAGAGGAGCGACGAAGCACCGGTCAGGTGGTCTGACTTCCTTCTAATTCAACTCTTCACTTTTTACTGAAACTGTTCTTTGCCTTGTAACTTTTCATCTCACCTTTCACACAACTCTTCTGTTGGCAATTGGTTGTCATGTTTCCTTAAATACTGCACAGTTACCGATAGTAGCTAAACTGAAGAGCAGCTCCTCAAGTCCTTGGGGTCTTTATCTTGCAGGTGTTGGAGGGGACAGTGAGCACCCGCATTGAGGGCACCCAGTCAGTGACAAGGGAGGCTGATAAAATGTGGCTTGTTCGTCTTCTGGAAATAACCAGGAAATATGTTCTAGATGACCTGATCGTTGTCAAGAACCTCATGGTTCAGTGCTTCCCCCCACATTACAACACCTTCAACAGGTAGCACGTGCTAATTGACTCCGCCTCTCTGTCATGTTCTGATATGAATGGGTCCATCATGAGCCCATCTGGCTCAGGTGCAGTTACTCTTGTGTGTTTGTGTCTCTCAGGTTCTTCAGTCTTTACCACAATGCTGTTTCCTCTCGTGTCAAAGAGCTGGCCTTTGAGGACTTGGAAGCTAATGAGATCGTGTCCATACTGACATGGGTTCTGAATACATATAAGAGGTACATATATCCAAAACAATCCTTCATAAGCTGTCAGTTCATTTGATAGTCCTGTTTCTGGAATCCGTCAGTTAAGAGGAAGTGATTTATTCTGTGAAATCATCCCGCTGATGAAGTAGGTAGGTAGGTAGATACTTTATTTATCCCAAGGGAAATTCAAGGTATCCGGTAGCTTGCATACAACACACACAACATACACAACAACAACATACATACAACAACATACACATGCAACATAGGAAGGACGAACAAAACAAGAGACAACCACATGAATGTAGTGTGTATTTAAAGGTGCTCTGGGAGACAGTTAGGGGGATGGAGGTGGGGGGTGTGTGCAAAAGGGCTAATATAGCCAGTAAACAGTCAGTAAAGGAAAACCGTATTGTGAGTGGAGTAGGCAGTACGTAGCTGTAAAATGTAAAGTGAGTGAGTGAGTGGTGGTGGACATGGTGGAAATGGAGAGAGGCTTATGCAGACAGGTCAGTCTCTCCTCTACCCTTGAGTGACACAAATAAGGTCCTACTGTCATCGTGCTTGCCTTGACCACAGGACTTGTGCTTTTGTTCATTTGATGCTTGATTAAATGTATTTTACTGTAGCTTACTGACATCAGAATATTTACCAATGATGAGGCTCTGCAATCAGCAGGCCATTTGTGATCCTTGTGATTCTCTATGATGATCCTGATCAGGTTTGGGAGGACCTCAGAAGCCAGAAGGGAACTGTCAGGGAGTCTTGTAGAAGCTCAAGCTATGCTGTATTTATCTCATGTAACGTGCATTCATTCCTGTCAGGAAGTCATGTGAAGAGACATCCAGGTCATAGTAGATCCATGAGGGGTTAAAAGAAAAATAAAGACCTAACTAACTTCTAATGTGCAGTCCTGGGCCCACAGAACGAACTTGACGTCTGCAGGTAGAAGTGATTGATCATTCTAGAATCTGTGTGTTTCAGTGTGGAGATGATGGGCCATCCCGAGCTCCTCTCGGAGTGTGACATCAACCAGCTGGAAACACTGCTGCCTCAGGATGTGGTGGACGACCTCCTCAGCAAATATGTCCAGACGTTCACTGTAAGCAGCAAACGCATTTAGAGGAATATTGAAGTTAATGACCCGTAAATAGAACTTATTCTTCTGGAGGGTTTCTAAAGGTTCTGGGTTCCGAATCCGGAGGAAGGTTTGTATGTTCTCCTTGTGCCTGCCATGTTTCCTCCCACATGCCAAAAACATGCAGCTGTAAATTGCCCACTAGTGCGACTGGTTGTCAGTGTGTCAGCCTGGTGATTCACAGGCCGCCGGTCCAGACAACTGACCATCATTCAGTATGTGCTGCAGTTCACAGAGGTGACTTCCCTATTAACCCTTCTGAGGTTGTCAAAGAAGAATAAATAGTGCTGCTCCGTCACGGCCCCTCAGCATCTGATACTAATGTACAAGGCCCTTTTTTATCAGTGAGAGACGCCCCAGACTCTGAAGTGCTGACTCAGCATTCACCAGTCAAGTCACGATTCCAAACCGCGGGGGACTGTTGTTATCACATAAACTCTGTGCTGGCTCAAATGATAGAGAATACAGTTCTGCATGAGATTAATATCAAAGACGACTTCCACAATTGTTACAACTTGCTGGAGGTTAACAGGTTTTACCAGATCTGAAGCTATTTAATGTGCACAATCCTCCACACCAAAGATCATCCGACCAACGAGAACGTGGGTCAGACCAGAGCATCAACCAACTGACAAACACTACAGCCCCATTAACAGTGATACATCTGTGGAGCCAGACTCCTCATGCAAACATCCATCTCTTCAGTCCAATATAACAGGCTGGCTGAGGAAAGCCCTGGAAACAGACAAGAAGGACTGGCTGAAGGACACCGAGCCTGAAGCTGACCAGGATGGATACTACCAGACCACCCTGCCTGCCATCGTCTTTCAGGTAACACACACGCCTACACATGCACACAGACACACAACAGAGTGTTCTCACTCCTAGTTTAGTCTATACTTTGGTATGCTGTGGATGAATGGCATCATATGCAAAGCTAAAGTACACACGCTACCTTTTCAAATGTCTCACCAGTCAAACAACGATTACTTCCACTGGATCTTACCTTCCATTGCATCAACTCTTTAGTGGAAACTTGTACTTCTCATGATTGTTTCACTCTCCCCCCCTCTTGTCTTTTATGTATCGTCACTCTTCCCTTCATCAGATGTTCGAGCAGAACCTACAAGTTGCTGCACAGATTGATGGAGACTTCAAAGAGCAGGTTCTGAAGCTCTGTCTGAAACAGATGAACACGTTCCTCATCAGGTAATCTTCCATTTGCTCTCTTTAAGTTAACTAAAAAAGGAGAATAAATTGATGTCAGTTCATCCTCACTGATGGTAGTTCTCAGCCTGACACTAGGGGGCGTGTGTGTTGTGTGTGTGTGTTGTGTGTGTGTGTTGTGTGTGTGTGTGTGTGTAGGTACAGAGAGGAAGCAGTGAACTACAAAGAGGAGCACCTGAGAGACCGGCAGCTGCCTCAGTGCTATGTGCAATATATGATCGCCATCATCAACAACTGCCAGACATTCAAGTAAGATCTCATTTGACAAGATTTCTCTTGCAACCATTGTTTTTTTACGAGGTTTAGATATGTTACACTAGATCTTCTGATGCACAACATGTGTCCCTCAGAGAGTCCATCAACAGTCTGAAGAGGAAGTACTCTCAGTCCTCTGAGCCCACTGACAGTGATGCTGCAATAGAGAGAACCCTCAGTGAGGTGGCCAAGCAGGGATGTCAGTTCCTACTGGATGAAGTCTTCCTCGACCTGGAAGTAAGGAGGATTCTAATCATTAGTATACATGACGTATACATATTCTTTCCTGAATTTTCTGGAGGTTATGAAGTGATGTTAAAGAGAGAGTTTACTTATATTGTAAATTAGCCCCTCTAGGGAGGCGCTGGCTTGGCAAAGGGTCCAATGCTTTAATGTTTAATTGTACTGACTTGTGTATTCCAGCATCACCTGAATGAGCTGCTGACCAGGAAGTGGCTGACCGGCTCTCATGCTGTTGATACTATCTGTGTGACAGTGGAGGACTACTTCAATGACTTTAACAAGATCAAGAAGCCCTTCAACCAGGTCAGACAAATTTCTTTATTCTGGGAAACTTCATCAAAATATCCGTTATGAAGTTAACTGGAGCTTATTTACTATGAATACAGAATTTTGAGAGTGTCATAAGTCCCCAGTTGCAGAGTTTGAGTGATAAGCCATGTGGGTGTCATCTTTTATATATCATGGAGAGATGATTGTCAATAAGATCTCTTGGACTGTTGCAGGAGATGACGAGTGAGGCCCTGCGCAGGGTCGTGGTGGAGTACATTAAAGCAGTGATGCAGAAGAGGATCACCTTTAAGAACGCTGATGAGAGGAGGGAAGGAGCAGAGAGGATGATCAAAGAGGCTGATCAGTTCAAGTTCCTCTTCCGAAAACTGTCTGCTGTGAGTTTGTAATGCCAAGTGAATCACTTCCTACACTAGCAGAACATTTGTCACTAACATTGAGCCAGTGTGTTCAGCAGATCTGCTCTAAAGCTCCTTGCTTCTAAAGTACACTACAGTATTGTGGCTGAACAGACTGTGCACACTGATGTCAGCTGCTGATGTCGTGCTGCTGTCACCGATTGGCCAGTGTAGACGTGGTGTTGATGATAAGCCCCTTTGTTGGTTGTTTGCAGGGTGAAGACACAGACCACCTCTGTGGTGCCATCGCTGCCATTGCTGAAGTCTTCAAGCTGACTGACCCGGCGCTGCTGTTCCTGGAGGTCACCACGTTGGGGACAAAGTACCCTGACATCAGGTACAAAGCTGCCAAAATATGAGTAGCTAGAGTAGAGTAAGCTCTAAGGAATGTTTAAAAAGGTGCATTTGTTATTCACAGCTGGGTGTATAAGGAACTTTTTACAGGTGGTGATACAAAGATCTTCTTTGTTTATAGTTCATACATTCATACATAATTCCACCTTCTCATATGTTTATGATGTATGAAAATATGAATAATATGAACAAAATTCTTCAATCCATGTTTGTGATTGTGCTGCAGCCATCTAAGATCTACCTCTGGAGCTTTCTCACATTTAAAAGCTATTTAAAGTAAAAACAAAGTTTAATTAACAGTCTTTTTTTTCTATTTCTGTGAATAGAACTTTGAAAGATACAGGCTCTGAACTCTGAGTTGAAACCTCTGAGCCATGCACAGCACCAGGGCCCCCAACTGGCAGATCTACTGGGAGTACAGACGTATATGATGCTACATGTTCTTAATGTAACTTTTCTTCTGGACTGTCTGCAGGGAGGAGCACATCCAGGCGTTGCTGGCGGTGCGTGGTGATGCCAGCAGGGAAATGCGCCAGATGATCATCGGAACTCTCAGCGAGAACAAAGTCTCCTACGCTGGTGTCACACAGCCCATTTTCAAGGACATCACCGTGCCCACTATGTCCATGACGACCATGACTACCATGACCTCCATGGCAACTGCAAAGCTGCTGAAATAAAGCCAATCACCTTCACATGATTTCCACCTTCAGAATGATCACATGATTTCTTCTTCTAGATGCTCTTTGATTGTTAAACACATCTTGCTGTGTGTGTTTTGTCCCTACACTTGATTTACTGTTTTATTGTCATGCTTAACACAGCTGTTGTTCAGAAAATAATAAAACTATAGTTGTAAAAATGGATTGTGGTACTGCATTTCTCCCGACTCAAAGGTCCAAGCATCACACAATAAACAGGTAAAATTTCTATTAGGAAAATTGTTTCAACATAATCAATCTGCACTAAAATGTGTCATGATCACTGTCCAAGGTGCTGAAACTGGGATGGCCCGAGAGGCACTTTGAGACTGGCAGGATAGCCACTGTCCTCAGCCGTGGATCTCAGTTGGAGTTTGCAGCCTGATTTGTCAGATGGATCAAAACTCACTAATGTATAACATGAGGCAAAGACAAAACCTTCTGATGTAATGTTGTCTTAACTTACCCCACATTAACACTTGGGAAAATGTGTACTAAGTGCTTCTACTTATCCCGCTAGTTGTGTTGCTTTGGTAAACAGGTTTATTTAGGAATGTTCAGCATGGCATACCGTACAGTACATCAATGAATTACGGTCCATAGGTGGTGAAGCTCTGGTAGTGAGTCCCTGTATGTTCCTGTCTCTCTACTTCTTTCCATTGAACTCCATCCTTCAGCTGTCCTCACCCGCCACAAACCCTTTCATTCTTCACATTACAGACATCTCACACCCCAAAGGCTCCACACAATGTGTCAGTTCCATTTTGACTTTATGTGTAAACGAACATGGACAACCCAGAGGGAAATATCTGGCTAGCAGATCTGGACCTCCTGTGGACTGTAAACTATTGCTGTACGCAGGCTGAGTGTACGCAGGCTGTGTGGCCTGTTGCTTTTACAGAATTATTTTTCTATGTGGATCATCATTAAACACTGAGGTCCCCCAGGACATCACCACACTCACAAGAATATGACCAAGAACCAAAAAGGTCTTCAACATTCTAGTAAATACTGTTTGTAAATTGTCTAAATGAAGTCTAAATAAAGCCTAATTTATTTATTACATAAAACTTCAGTCTTAGCTTAACTTTTGCCTTGTTGGGCCATGAAATGATGAACCTACCTATTTCCTCCTATTTGGTTTCCTCCTAAAATAGAACATTTAAAGTGCAACTTTCTGAACTTACACACACACACACAATAAAAGGGATCTAATGGGATCAGTGAGGATTTATCCAATATGTTAAATAAGTAAATACTGCTTTTTGCCTGCTCCATGTAAAGCTGAAATAATCATGGGTTTGCTTCAATTTAGTGTTTCATGAAAGACAGATAGAGAATTATATTAGGTAGAGGCTTGTGAGCAGGCAGGACAAGTAGATCACACAGGATATCAGGGGCCCTTGATGGCTAACAAATACTTGTCTGCAGCAATGTGTCATATTTGGCAACAGCAGTGGCCGACCCCCCCCCCCCCACACACACACACACACACACACACACACTTTAATGCGGTAAGTTTGCAGAGACACTTTCTGATGCTCGTCATGATTGCCGGCCTTAAATTACAAAATCTAAATGTGGAGGATGTCTGCAGCACTGACAACTGCCCTCGCCCACTGATTACACTGACAACAAAGCAATCACTGTGTGGAATAGATGTAGCACCCCTTTGCTGTCCGGCCAATTAATAGGGGTAGCTAACCTGAGTTCTTTATATAGTGTTACCTCCAAAAATAATCATGTGTTTACTTTGTCTTTTAACTGTGTGTATTAATTGCTGTATAGCAAGACTATTATGACTAATAGGTTATTACTCACTTTAAAGGATTAGCTTTTAATTTAGACACTCAATATACTAATTGAAATGCTTACCCTCAAGTAAAAGCTATGTCTATGTGTGAGATACATGCTTATATTATTATTAATTAATTAGGATGTTGTTAACATTATTCTGTGAGCGGTGGTTGAAGCATTTAACATAAGATACTTTTACTAAAACTGTGAAACACTTCATCATTTTGGGTATGGCATTTAGGACAGGCAATCTTTGGGCAGCTAAACACTCACGGTGCAAGGCACAGGTTGCGCAGCAGGGGTCCTGTTTAGAATAGGACCGGAGTTCGCAAAGAGTAACGGTGTTGCCATGTGTGCCTTTGTTTGTTTACAGATGAGTAATGATGAGAAAGTGTATAAATGTGATATTGAATATGTTAAATGTAGGTATAAATTGAGAAGAGTATCTGTGAAGCAAATGTGTGTGTGGAAGGCACATTGGATGTCATTAGCGATGCTTGCCTGTTATACCTACTGC
>CAAKHC010002831.1:19909-51148 GCA_901007825.1 Macroramphosus scolopax | reverse complement strand
CCACCTCATTAACACTCTGCGTGGGACAATTATTAACAATTAACCGTAAATGTCTAATACAGGCACCTGGTAAAAAGGTGTGTTCATTCCAATCACTGCTCCATCTCTACAGTGGTTGTAATTAATGCCTTTTTTTTTAAAGGAAGAAATAAGGGATTTATCTCATCTGTCCAGTGGCATCAGTGATATTTATTTTGGCTGAATGATGAGGCAGTTGGGGTTATTCTTTAACTTTGGTTTGTGTGTGTGTGTGTGTGTGTGTGTGTGTGTGTGTGTGTGTGTGTGTGTGTGTGTGTGTGTGTGTGTGTGTGTGTTTACTAGCATAATGTATCAAGTTATTGATCTATTTTTGATTAGATTTTGTTAAAAGAGATTTCTTGGCATTACTTATAACTGATTTGGTATCGGGAGTGATCCAGATAAAGTTCCAGATGCAGGAATTCTTTCCCCATTACACTGCAGTACATATGATTTTAGACATTTTGGTGGATGTGTGTGCTCTCTGGAACACATTTCCTTTTAAATTTGTCCAATTTGTTATTATCTAGTTGTTCTGTTTCAACATACAACATGATATCGTCTTTATATATCAGCCACGTATCAGCATCGGCCACTGAGAAGACCAGCTTCACTGTCAGCTGAGTGACTCTGTGTTAAACTGTGTGGGACCTTTCCCCGCTGAGTTTGAGTGTGTGCCTGAGTCTGAAGGCTTGTTAAAGTGTGGGATCTCTGTGTGAACGGAGAGTGCGGAGTGATGCATTGCTGCTGCCTCGGGGCAGGACACCAGTCACTCACACAGCAATCGCTCTCCAATCAATGTCTGCATGCAGCAAACCCACTGGAGCTCGCTGGGCTGCAGAGGGGACGGCAGGGCTTCTCAGGAGCTCCAGCAACTTTCTCTGAACGTGAAAAACACATTACCACCACTGTTCTGCTTGTGCCTCTTCTTTAGTCATTTGATTAAAGTGGGAAATAACAGAAAATAGATTAAAAACAGTAAAATAAAAGAATACAAATGGTAATTTTGTGTAAAAGCTATATAGATATTTAATTGATGAAAGCACTCCAAAAATACCTCGTAGAGTTGTCAATTTATTCAAAATAACGTTTTCATACTCAATGAATGTTTACAATAAAACTGTGAATCAGATATTTGTTACAGTAACACGGAAGAGGAGGATAACTGTATTCCCGTTTGCTCTATCAAGGGAGATCATATGGATCATTATGTGATATAAGAGTCTGCATGAGAACATCTGGGATAAAGTTTCCATATGACAGAGACCAAAGTATCATGGGACATATGCTCCACCAGAATCAATAAGGAGGAAACGTGGTGCTGTGGACATGCTCAGTCAGACCAAAGAGGTTTTTGAGAAGCATTTCTGTAAAAAGGCTGATATAACACCAATATAGAGAATTACAGGATGTGTTAATCAGATAATCAGTTAGAATTAGAAAGTATTTTTCACCTGCAGTCTTATTTTGATCCTTGTAACCTTTGATGTTGATGTTGGTTTCAACTCCTGCTGAATGAGTCAGCTTTAATGCTTGAATTCAAATCCACGGCTTCATCATCATATTCACAAATATATCTCCCGACCTCTGTGGTCAGCCTGTATCGACTTTCATTTTCAGTATTGAGAATAGAATGCATTTCCATTGCTGGCACAGTAGTTTGGGAAAGCAATTATGGCCTTGAGTCTTGTGCAGAGAGGCAGGATGCACCTGATGGGAACGGAACAACTTCTGTTCATGAGACAATTACCAAAACCCTTGCATCATATAACGCAATGCAATTACAGCGTCTGTGGAGTGTGTAACATGGTTTCTGCTGGAAGACGGGCATTATGCTGTGTCATTTCATTAACGAGATGGTCCTCTCATGATGCACATACCACCTGACCTGCTGCTGAGGGCACACTCACCTAAACGGGCACGATATTCTCCTACATGCATTCGACATAGAAACACACAACCGTGTAAGAGCATAATGATCAAAGGCTCCAAATTAACCAGAATGCTAATGGCTTTGTGTATTAAATATGTAAGATGTTAAACATGTAAAGGGTTCAGGTTGTCCTCTAATGAATTGGATTTGAGTAATTTCCCTGATTTTCTCGCAGCGAGAGTGCAAGAGGTGTCAGTCCTGTTAATGACACTCCTTTGTGAGCTGTGCATCTTGACCCCTATTAAAGTGCTGCCCCTCGGACAGCAGATGGTACACGAGCACGCACACGCAGAAAGATGAGGAGTGGCCATGGCAACAGACTCATAATGGCCGGCCTGGTGTGTAGTGGAATCACTCGGCCTAATTTGTTAAGTACCACCTCAGTATGTTTGATTTAATCAGTTTATTCAATGCAAGAAAAAAGAGGCGTCAAATAAATCGTCAGCTGCCCGACACTGGAAGTGAATCGCACATCTTTTTTTAAAACTGGTTGGTGGTTTTTATGGGAATTGTCTGTCTTGATCTGCTTTTATTTGACAAAAAGTTTAGCGTTTTAAACTAAGCTGCTTGCTTTATCAGTATCATGTGACAATACCGTAATTATCAAACACAGCTGGTGTTTGGTTTAAGTAGGAACAAATAACATAATTACATCTACAGAATAAGACAATCAGGGTGTTTTATATTTTGAGGAAGAATTTTTTCCTGTACAGCAGGTAGGCGATGATCACCCACAGCGCAGTGCCCCACAGGCTTTGGAAGAGCCACTCCCAGTGGCTCTCCTGGTGGTGCATCAGCCAGCTGAACGGGAAGTAGAAACCCAGAAGAGAGTGGCCAACGTACACGAATATGGAGTTCATCCCTGAAGAGGACAGGAGAGGACACACATCACTATTGGACAGAATGTCTACATATTTAAGGAATTTCTCTAAAAATGTTCCACCCTTGGGAAAGGGTACATTTCATTTAAAGGCTAAAGAACAATTTGTCTCTTTGCTTCCAGTTTAGTGCTGGACAAGACAGTTAGTTAGATAAATAGACTTAATTGAACCTTTTGGACCATGATCAGTACCTGGATAAATGAAAGGCTGCCCGCCCCACCAACCCTTCATATCAATGACGAAGTACATCAGTCCCAGCAGCAGGAAGGAGAAGCAGCCCATACACATCACATAGGACAACGACCTGGAGAAACAGAAACACTTAACAACAACAATATTGTACTGCCCAAATTTGGTACAATTAAAGCAGATGGTGTGAAAAAGAGTGTAAAAACACAGAATCTATTAATCCCTGACTGCAGATAAATAACACCCAGGGGCGTCGAGCAGCAGGACAGTTTGCTGGATGGAATAAACCATCAGCAGTGGATCCTTGGCACGTGCCCCGTGGAGCTGTGCCAGCCAGCCATGTCCCTGTCTGTTCCTAAGTGCAAGAATGTTTGATGTAATATCATCTAATGTAAAATGGCTGCCTCCCAGATCCTCCTTGCAGGGGGCTTTTTATTTTTTTTTTTATCTCAGCTGAAGTGGGGCCAAAAAGGACTCTTAGCCGGGAGTTAATTACTTCTAGACATCCAGGCAGGGACTCGTACTCAAGAGCTCAATAACCTGTGTATGATGAACTGCCTGTAAAAGGCAGGCAGGTAATGGCGAGGGATGAGCCCGGCTTTAGAGAGGGCCCCTGTGGAACATCAGGAAGAATTTGCTTACACATCACAGATGAAATGGTATTCTTCCTGCTGCAACATTAAAAGATTCACATCGTATTAAGGGGAATGTGAAAGTGGAGCAGCAGCGCAGCTCGTAAAGTAATCTACGCCCGGGCTCGTAACCGTGCCGGCTATTTCATGCAAAATCATTACAAACGTTTATCAAGATGACGTCCCGTGTTTTTCCAAAAAAGGTGATGATACTTTTGTTCCAGTTAAAGAGCACTGCGGTTATATAGATGCCTTTCCCAGAGCCTGCTCCCATTCCATCACACAGAGCAGCGAGCCTCTGCCAGGACGGCCGGTGGGTTGGAGAGGAGAAAGCATCCTTTAGTTTGCTGCTCATATGGAAGAGTGATCATGTCGGGAGGATGTACAGCCACTCCACCTCACACTTCTGACAGCCCAGGTGATTATTTACAGTCTTAGCTGTCGTTAGAAATAAGTAAACGCGTGTTTTAGCAGCCTTGATTTGTGCCTGTTGGAAAACCTATTCCTTTCTTTTGTGCAGAAAGTGGCTGGATTTAGAGGGTCAGGAAGCACTTACCAAAGGTTTTTATTGACAGGTATAAATCCTCCTTCTCGCGTGCACTTAGAAAGGATGGCTGCAGAGATTCCCTGAGGGTGGAAATGAAACAGATTTCAAATCGATGAACGGCGATAAAGCGAGTTGTATCGGGCGGCTAAAACGTGAGGCAACAGAATCAAGCAGGTCTGGCAGATTAGCCGATTATCTGAGAGTCAGATGAACGGGCTCCATCAACTCACACACACCATATTGAACCACAAACATGCCAACTTGATCAACACGCTGGAATGTTTCTCTCTTCAAAGAGAGCGATCCACAGAGTCAGACTCCAGCGGATGGCAGGGAGATGCCCATTTGCTTCCCCAGCCTTATTAACCACGATACAGAAGAATTGTGCAGCATCCGATGAACCCAACATCAATAAAACCTTTCATTGTGTAATCTATTTACCTCTACATATGATTTAGATACTTGAAGAAACATTTTGTGCTCAAGAGAGAAGCCCGTGGCCGTGGATCACAATCCATGCTTGTTAGCTGGATATCCATCATGTGTATAGATGACAGAATCGATGGTGTGGAAATAGCCTAGCCGCGGCTGGATTGAGTCTCCAGGCGATCCAGGCAGCAGGATGTGGGATGAGGCTGGTATGTGGGGCAATCGCTCAATTTCAATCTCTCACTTCTGGAGTCTGATCGTTGGACTTTAATTAACATGGGCCGCTGCTTATTAGGAAGAGGATGCAAGGTCATCCCTGAATTTATCTGCCGTAGAAAATAAACTGAAGTGAGCTGTGGTGTAAAACCTGGCGTGTGTTCAACGTGCCAACACTTTTCTGCTTTCTTTCTGTGCATACTATCAAGCATGTGGATCGGTTCCCGCAGAAATGAGATCCCTCCTCCACTGAGCAGACCCGCTAATGTCAAGAGCACATGTCTGAACCAGTTCAGCTCTACTTCCTTCCTCCCTTCTGAGCCAACATTGTATTTGGAAAGTCGATATCAAGAGCAGACCAATTACTAAAACAACTTTTTCTTCATGTGTTGGTCCAAACGTCTTTTTTTTTTGTGAGAGATTACAGAAGTTAACAATGCAGAACACGTGGGATTTTATTTAATGCTTTACAAATGGTTTAAATCTGTTGCCAAAATCAATTGCGGTCGAGCCACTGCAACACGTCGAAATCAATGTTATTGCTATATTTTATTTCAGTTGAGCAGGATTTCAAATCCCTGTATTGATTCCTCACTAAACACTGTGATCCAGAACATATAACCTTTAACGTCCTAGCGTTGTGAAGCGTCCACATCTTCATGTAGCATTAACCGCTCAACCGTGATACAATGGAAAACATAAAAGCCTTATGTTTATTTTATTTCGCCATGTGCTACTTTATCACCCGGTGCCTCTAGAAGAAGCCAAACGGATCTAATTTATTCCTCTGGCTTCCAGCAACATGCTCCCCAATGATGGTCAATAAGATTCAACACCAGGAGACAAAATGTGGAGATTTGTCATTTAAGAAATGAGGTTAATGACGTTACAGTCTCGCAACAGAATTTCAATTGATTTGCACATATACTCAGTAAGATTTGTCCTGATTCGAAAACACAGAAGAACAATTTCTCTAACACCTAATAGATTGACTACGATCATATCATACATTTCATAATCCTTCTTTGGGATTATAATCCTGGTGTTGCACAGCTATATCTTATTATGAGTCTTTAAGCCCCAGATGTCACATGACATGTGATATTCTGCAGTACAAATAAACTCTAGTTGTCTTGACTCAACAGATCTAAGTGACAGATGTAGTACTAATTGAAACTGAAATTAAGGACTGTTTCCTTATTTTTGAATTTAGTCTAATTTATCTGTCAAATTAAAAAATTGACTAAAGAAATCTTATTTCTAAAGTTAAAAAAAAGGAAGCGATGTGGGATATATTACAGTTCCTGTGTATTTTCACTGGCTGACTCTGCGGGCCCCCTTCCTTTAAAACTCAAAAGTTACATTTCAAAGGCAGCGATGCAGCCAGCTCCTCCAGCTCCATCATCGCTCCAGGTCACAGGATGTCTGCCTCCACAGCACGCAGGCTCCTCTTAACCCCATTTCATAAACGAGCTACATCTCCGCAGCATCTCGCTGTATTTAAAAAAGGACGCCGAGCACAGTTCCGCAAAGCAGGCGCTTTCTACATGGATAACTGTCAATCTCGTTACAGCAGACTAACAGCCTCCTGTCACAGGTTTAGAGATGCAAAACAGGCCATCTCGGGTAACACTTGGCTTCTCCCCGTGGGACACGGTCCCCCTCTCAATGAAACAGAGGCCAGTTTAGCCCTCTTTGTGTTTTGAGACCACCCAGACTGAACTCTACATCCAGAACAAATAAGAGCTATTTGTTATGAGAGTATTTAAGATGAAAGGTTGCTTTTTATTCTCTGTTTCCTTTTTAAACCAGAATATGGTCGTGTGTTTGGTCTGCGATGTTTGCTGAGATTTATCATGCACGTGTGTGAATTGATCTTCTCTTCATCAGATGCCGGTCTACTGAGAGCCGTAGTGTAATTTATATGCTCAATACTTATAATCCAAAACCACATGTGAGGCACACAAAGGCAATGAGAGACAGTGTGTATCCCCCTGGGGCAGCGTATAGCCATGTCTGCCCGGAAACACAGCCGCACGTGGATGTTGTTTAATTGTACTGAGATCACACACATGCCTTCTACTAAGTCCTACTAATGAATGACTTCAGCAGCTATGACTAATACAGAAGAGCTGGAAAACTCATTACAGACTTCTCCTGCAACTAAAACTAAAACAGCAACACTGCTCACGCTTGTGTGAGTGTCCAGGATAGTGTGTGTCCTCAGGTTAGTGTGAGTGTCCAGGATAGTGTGAGTCCTCAGGTTAGTGTGAGTGTTCAGGTTAGTGTGAGTCCTCAGGATAGTGTGAGTGTTCAGGTTAGTGTGAGTCCTCAGGTTTGTGTGAGTGTTCAGGATAGTGTGAGTGTTCAGGTCAGTGTGAGTCCTCAGGTTAGTGTGTTCAGGTTAGTGTGTCCACAGATTAGTGTGAGTCCTTAGGTCAGTGTGTCCTCAGGTTAGTGTGAGTGTTCAGGTTAGTGTGAGTCCTCAGGTCAGTGTGAGTCCTCAGGTTAGTGTGTTCAGGTTAGTGTGTCCACAGATTAGTGTGAGTCCTTAGGTCAGTGTGTCCTCAGGTTAGTGTGAGTCCTCAGGTTAGTGTGAGTCCTCAGGTTAGTGTGTGTCCTCAGGTTTGTGTGTGTCCTCAGGTTAGTGTGAGTCCTCAGGTTTGTGTTACTGTTCAGGATTGTGTGAGTCATATAAACATGAATGCATTTTAAGTGATTTGTTGTTTTGGTTTACGAATGATTACAATGAGGTACTTCACCAGCTGTGTTTAAATCTTCCACGTGAGGTAACATACCAGGATGATGGCCCACACTAGGAACCGGCAGAGGATGTGGATGTTCCTCCCTTTGAAGAAAACGATAATTTTTCCCGCCTGTGTGGAAGGAGGGAAGGGACGATAACAATGACAGTCATACAGTGCATGAGAAATACCATGTAAACACTTAGGACCAGCTTGTGAAACCCAATAGGGCCTCAGATGTGGCCGTCAATGCCACGACTCCAAAGTGGCGGCAACCTTTCTCTTATTCACCGGAGCCAGATGTACGGTATATGTCCCTTGTACCCTCTGATTAATTTGGTGCTGATGAATATGTTTCAGCTGAGTACATCAGCACCGGCGAACACAGAGTAGGGCGGCGGACACCTGGCGTGTTGTCCAAGACTCGCTGATTGAAGGGCTCAGCGCTAACCGCCCATCGGGAATTAAGCAATGTGGCTGCTTTGGAATGGCAACTTCCCACAACACAAACGGTTATAAGTGACATTTTTGCCATCAGAGTGAGTCGCAGGCTTTGGACTAAAGACGAAACTCAGTCCTCACTCCCTGACAACATACTGTCAATAAGCTGCAGCTGTGATTTTTCTAGGATTGTGGGAAAAAAGTTGTTCACATAACTTAGTTAGTAGCCTCATTGTCTAATAGACATGTGCATCAATACATCCGGACGCTGCAATGGTTATTCAATGAATCAATAAGCTGATACACAAAAATGAATCAGCAACTAATTTGATAATCAGTAAGTATCAATAAGCTATACAGTACATGTGCAAGAGACAATGTCAGTACCATGAAGAGCATGACTCCTTTAACTGTGGGACAACATGAACAAAGTTTATGACAAGATAACGGAATAATCTTATAACGCTTGTTGAATCAAAGAGACGAAATACTGCACATGATCTGTCTTACCTGCATCCCCAGAAATCCCATTACAATGGAGTTGATTGTACCCAGAATGCCCTCTGGGTCGAAGGGCTGTGTGGTGTGATACATTTCCTGTTGAGGGCAAGATAAATAGAACCAGCAATGTTTGATATCCTCCTACTGCACACGGTCTTGTGATAAACAGATTAAATTACTTTATAATACAGTATGAAAAGGATCTTACTCTGCATGTGGGGTACCTGTACATGTTGTCCCCAAACATCCACCTATCAACGTATCCTGCTGCGCCTCCGGTGCAGTTTGGGTAAAGACCATCATCACCGATTCCACCTGCTCCCAAATACCCTCTGACAGTAACACGCACATCCTCATTATAAAATATGAACATGTTTAACATGCAATGAAGTTAAAAATGCAGGAATGCATGAAAAAGCAAGCAAGCTAAAAGGAATTTTGGGAAAAAGAAAAGTGCAGGTTCTCCAGCCTGATTATCATGTTTTTAAGCTTTTGTGTAAACCTTGAGTCATTAATTCATCACACGTTCCGATAAAAATCGGATTCATAAAACAAAGTGCGGACAAAATGTTCTTATGTGAAGCCTGCACAGTATTGTAAAACTGATGCCATGCACAGCCACAGGGATGGGGAGAAACACACACAAAAAGCAGCACTTAGCAGAAGATGCAGAGCGAGGAAGATGGATCCTCTGCCTCCGCTCCTCTTATTGCACATGACAGACTGAGATTGGCTAATTATGCCCTCTGAAGCATCCACACAGGCCCATAAATCACAGCGGTTCATAACGCCAGCAACACAAGGTGTGCACCAACACCACTGCTGCAATGGAAGAGCCAAAACCTGGAGATCACCCCAGCATGGAGAGCTGCTTGGATTTACAATTTCATCATAGAGCTGATTATTCAACGGATTGAGGCGGTTACATGGAACTGGAAGCCTTGCTTGGACCTACGTGGGGCAGTTGGGCACAGGCAGGAGGAAGGTGATGCACAGCCACAGAGTCTCTAACAGGATGATCACCAGCCACTGCTGCCAGTAAAGGACCACATCCTGGACGGGGTCCCACCAGTGACTCTGCATCATTACAGAATGAAAATAACACCTTTGTTTTGACACTCTTTATTCACACTGGCTACATGACAATCTCAGTCTTTTATGGTTGATCAGTTTACCACTGTGCTCCAGACGGAAACAGCTCAACAACCTGTACATTCTAGAATTGCTCTCATCCGAGGTCTTCAATTATGAGAGGTTGTCACGGCCCTCGGTGTCTGATAACGATGTACAAGAGCTGTTGCATCTGTATGTTATGCACCACGACTTCCATTGCCTCCAATGACTCAGAGCAATTACTCCAGCTACTGTGTGAGTGGTACATGCAAGTACCTGACAAAGTGTGTATTTCAACCCCCCCTCCTGGGATCATTCCCTAACCGAAACCAAACATGTACATTTGGCAAGTCATTCACAGGACTGAAACCATAAAATGACACCAAATGACACAAATAGTACCAAAAAAGCTCCAATGTGGATGCTTGTGTTGCTGCTTGTGTTGTTTCTGGTTGGACTTCTTTCACGTTGTGCAATGATGAAAGTAAACCTGACAGAGATGCTCACCGCTCTCTGCTGCTTTTCTGTATGGCCCCACAAAGTCTGCAGGAGAGACACAGCAAAGTAGGTAAAGGCCAGACGCTGCAGCACTCCAGGGATCCTCAGCCAAGACCAGGACACTGCAACACAGTGAACGACACACAGCACAAACCCTCGTCTTTCTGTCGCATACATGATCTCAGACAGGGTTTACATACAGTATAACTCACTGGTGTCAAGCTATTTCTGCTGATTTGAGCAAATTACTGGGAGGACTGGGAACATCGTTTCAATCATTCCACTCCACTGTTACTTCCTGAAGAAGGATGATGGACAGCACAAGTCAGGGGGAAATGGTGTCAGGCTGCCGGATATGGACTTTTCAAGAAGCTAATCAAAGATTTCTAGTTATCTCTTGGTCTTGACAAATCGGGGAGGATGAGATTGGCGCTCGGTTGAGAGATTGATGGTAATCTACACATTAGCTAATTGAAAGCATCTTTGCCGCGCAAAGTGCCGTTAAAAACAATGAAATCCAAATAATTGATCTGGTCAAATCAAATCAGAGGCGGAAACCTCTCCGTTCGCAGCAAGAGAGGAAGCTCTGACTAACATTTGTTAATCTGCAGGTTACACCGACGACAATTTACTGTTTCTGTTACTTCAAAGCATTATCAGCTTAAAGGTCAATATAAATCACCCTCAGTATTAAGGTGTGTGTGTGTGTGTGTGTGTGTGCGTGTGTGTGTGTGTTCCTCTTTTCCTTTCCTGAGGGTCAATATCATTTAAGACATGAAAGCTCAGCCGTCTACTTCCCATCTCTGGACACTTTCACTGATGGATTGGATAAAAAATATACTTCAAAGTGCCAAATATTGAACGTCGATAGAAAGAAGCAAGCAGACCAAAAACTTTTCAAATGAGTGTTCTTATATTCATCTAACCTCTGAAGGCTAGTCAACAGAGATGCTTTGATGTTTTCTGCTGATCTGTTCCTGTTCAGTCCAATCCGATACAATAAAGCAAAAAAAATAGCAAATAACACACGATCACATTTGAAAACATACACTAACTCAAAACTCGTGAGAACTGTCAGTGTTCATGACGAAGCTGCTTTTTTCCTGGACCAGCATCTTTGTTCCGATTTGGTCAATTGACTAAAAGGAAATAATCCAAATGTGAGTTTTAAGCCTTGGATGATTTGGACCATCGTTTAGACCTTAAACCAAAGCAACAGTTATTTGAGATGACTCATTGATTTTAGCACCTTGTTGCGACACTTTTTTGTTATTGAGCTGGTACTATATTCTCTCATCAGATCAAACCCTGCCAGTGAACGGCCAAGGACGTCCTTGGAGACAGAGGGCAAAGCTGCAGTTTATGGTAAAAGTCAGTACACTGTTATGAGCAGCTCCAGCAGCAGCTGCATGGAGCTGAAGGGTGTAACACTATCTGTTTGTAATTGTCCATTACCCCGGCGGTTGTTTTTGCTCAATCTACCCCTGTTAAACGTCCCCTGGTGATGGATTTTGAGACTACACACACAATAACAATATTTTTGTTAACCAAGTTACACAGACATCCACCCAGGAAAGTCCATTAGCGCCAGGGATGGCTAATGTAGGAAGGGCGCCCTGTGCATCCCCAGGTGGATGATGAAAAGAGGATTTTCAGGCTGCGTTCCTCCTTTAAGCCTGACACAGCTCTGCAACTTTGGCTTTTATCTGCTGCTCAAGTCAAGCAAAATGTTTCTCTTTGTTGCCGGACTCATTGCATTTCATGAAAATAGTTATTTTTTTAGTGCATGATAAAAGATGAGGCAAAATATATGAAAACAGTTGCTTGAAAATACCTTGTTACAGAATGGGTGTGCAATTTTGTTCCGGTTCAATCAAGCCAAAGCAATTTGTAAATAGAACAGCTAATGCATCGTTTCACTCGGCCTTGTTTTTCAGATGAACAGGTGCATTAACGTGAGATAATCTACTGTCCTCCGCTGGTGCTAATAATTAACTGAACTATGATTATTTGTGCAGCAAATGGACATGTTATTATGATGTAATCATGTTCCAGAACAGAAGGAAAAAACAAACAGTTCCCTCGTTTGACGAACAGCCAGCATGTTGTAGATAGTTTGCACCTACGTGGTCCGTCTCTTGGAGAGTAGTTCATGAAGCAAAAGCCGAGCATCAGCAGGACGACTGTCCTCCATGAGATTTTGCGCAGCAGCTGCAGGCGGCTGACTCCTCTCCTCTGCATGGATCTGAAAGCCAACACCACCGAAGTCCCAATGATAAACACAAACCTTTAAGAAACAGAGTAAAAATGTATATACACTCACTTGCCAATTTATTTGGTACACCCAGACCAAGAAGTACAATACAACAGCCCTGCAGGAGGCTGTGCTGCTGTTCAACTTTACTGGGTTACACTGAGAGGTGTCCCTAATGTTGTGTCAACACTAATTCTTTTAAACGGGAAGGACAAAATATTAGGAACGCCTCTCTCAAACAGACAAAATAAGAAAGTGAACATTACCAATAAACCTACCATGGCATGACAAGGTCCGCCACAGTAAGACCTGCAAAGAGCCAGACACATACATTAATATCATCAAATCAATATCCATTTATTTGATTATGAGGCCAGTTATAGTCCGCAGTTTCTGGCATCCTCTAATCTCAGTAATTCAAAAGGAATACGAACAACGTTATGTCCTTAAAGTACTGAAAGTTCTCTGCGTGATTAATACAAATCTACACCCCTGCGATGCAAGCGGCTCTGCAGCAAAGTAAAGATTCATCATATCACCTGTGAAATCAATACACTGTTGTAGACGTGGCAAAAAGGCCATTAAACAATGTTAATAGTGCACACCTCCTAACAACAGGAATCCTTTTCAAAACTTGTGTTCGTTCAGGAAAATAAGTCCTTGAGGCTGGCTGGTGCAGAAGGGGGGCATCACTCATTCACTCCCCCTCCCATGTCCAGCTGTCATCCAGACACATCCCTCCTCCTCCTCATCTCTTCCTCTCTTGTTATTTACAATAAACATCTATGGACCTTTGATTCCACCTGCATGAGGAATGGCACCTATGTGTTCAGATTTTGACTGCATTCATCATAATTAGTGACATGGGGTCAGACAGAGATGCAGATTGGTGAAGCATCTGCAGCACTGAGGATTGATGAGGAATCTAAAAGCCTCTTCACATGTTCATCGCTTATGATTTGGAGCGCTTGTTTCTTCCATGAAAAAAAGCCCGTAATCTTTGGTCTTTTAATAAAAGTCATAAAAAGCTGACAAACTTAATTTCACACATATATTTGGACTTTACTTCACCGTTCCATGGTGCATGTTGAAAGAACCAGTAGCCTCCTCCGCCGTAATTCACAAAAACCATCACTGTCAGGGCGAACCTGCAAATACAGCACAAAGATTAAGCACTATAGTACACTATTTATTCATGATTACGCACATGTGGGAAACTGGCATTATCAATATTTGTAGTACAGACAAAAACATTCCCATAACCGTTTTATAACTGTCTAACTAAGACGGATTCTTACACAATATTCACGTTTGAATTCAAGTTAAAGAGGCCCGTCGAGTGGCTTTTATTTTTATTCCGTCACATTCCAAATGCAAGCTAATGCAGTCTAAGCATTATGAATCACTCAGGAAATGAACACTTGTCCTCTGGATCTCCTCAAGCAGGAGTGCTGACTAAAGACTTTGTGCCTAATATATGAAACACTTTATACTTTAGCATTGGCCGAGGCTGCTGAAACACTGCGCACGTGATGGAGTGCTTCATCGAACCACACACGAGAGGAAAATAGGTGTTTGCATTCCACATTGGAATATGGTCGCATGGTGGAGGTTTGCTCTGCCGCAAATTAAATCCTTTCATCATCCTAAATACGTGATTTTATTGTTTTAATTTGTGTCTTAATCAATAGCAAAAATATCATAAGGGAGTCTTTAAATGCCATAATGAGATTAGGACAACCTTTAAGAGCAGGACTGTGTGATAAGGTGTATTGTATCTACTTCTGCCTCCTCTTGTTTTTCTACCTCGATTCAATTAAGAGGTGCACCAAGCCATTACTGCTCTTTTAGCCCCAAGCTGCTGATACAAGATTTTAATCTGGCCGCTATCATCTCAAACGGGCTATTAAGGCAGAGAAACCCCGGTGTATACGTCTGAGTACCCTCTCACACACACACACTCTATGCACACGGGCAATCATTTAAATTTTGCACAACATAGCCATTAGTCGCCATAGTGACAAAGACAAAAGGTTAAATCACCGGCCAGATGAGACATGATGAAAATCACTGCAATATCTGGGCTTATTGACCATCTTTGTAATGAAAACACTCCGAGCTCCATTTTAGGCAGATTAAATTACAAATCCCGCACATGTGACACTAGTGGCTGCTAATAATGACCGAGGGAAACTTCATATTAATGTGATTTGTACATTACTTTATTTCATATTAAAGCAAAGTTAATATCATTTCCAGGTTGAAGCACTAAAGGCTTGTTGCATCATTTAGCTGTAAATATTCCTTTAGAGGCCCTGTATTGAACATTTGTCACCTCTATAATAGATCTAATTCATGTGTAGGAATCAGCATCCAGGATTTATAGCTAACAGATTACTGATAGACGGCTCTTTCCTGCAGCAGTGACAACTGGTTATGACCTATTCGATTTGAGTCACTGTACACGCATTAACAATTAACGTATCAGCTTTTCGTTTCTTCACTGCAAGTGTATACACACTCTCTCTTTCTGCAGAGTACCACGTCTCCGTCTGGCTGTATCAAATAAAGGGACACACAATCTACCGTAGTCATAACAAGGGACAAGGATTCGAGTCAAAAGCCAAGGCTGTTTTTCTGTGGAGAAATATCAGAGCATATCTGAAACCTGATCTGAGGAAACCTTGGAGCTTAGTCAAAATAGGATGCAGAATGAGTCAGCCAGCTGGTGCTAAATGCACTGTTTTGCTATAATAGTTGTTCCCCTTCTTGCATGGCACTGCCAAATCCTGACGGTGCAATTTCCAACAGTAAAGAAACCAGCGACAGGCTTTTAAAAGTGCGACACAAGATTAAAAACCAAATCCTTTTAGAAAAATTATCGTGCAACCGTCACTCCGCCGTTCTCTGTATATCATGTCAGTGGAGCCTGAGTAATGATCCGAAAAACCTTTCAGCTCAGAAAAAAAGCAGTTTGCCTTCAGAAATGCCTCAGCATTTATGGCAGATGAGTGATGCGTCTGTTCTCCGTAGAAAGTTGTTACTTATCAGGGGCGTGGATCATAAGTCACAGGCCAGAGGAGGCAAAGGCTGCGTTTATCTCGAGAGCTGAGTCACAGTTTGATTAAATGTGTTGTCAGGTAAGAGAAATCCAGTATTACCAATAAGGACATCAATATGTGACAAGTATCTCGAACAGGATTGAACAGGGCCGCGGCTGGCTGCGTTTCATTTATCCCTTCCTTGAACCTTTGCAAATTTATGTATAATTGCACTCAACCAATTCAACTCCGAAGATAAATAAACCCATGTGGAATTTCAGAATTCAGCACACATGCACAGTGGTTTCAGATGGGGTTTTTTTTTTCATCCGAAAAGGAACCGCAGATGGAGAAGATGCTGGATGTTGCCTTTGTGCTGCTGGGTTTCCTCCGTCTCTCCAGTTTGGCAGGAGATCTATGACTGTGTGGATGTGTGCTGATATGTTGATGGTATTATTACATCAATGATTTGGCAAGGGGGAGGTCAAAGCCACACCAGCATCCTGTTTCCAGAGAGGCGTGCTTTGTGTCTACCCCCAGGCCACAATTAAGGCGAGCAGGGAGCCCAGATTCAATCACATGCATCACTCCTGTCCAACAGAAACACACTGTTCCAAACCCGAGACGCGCTGCTATCAGAAATCGGGCACACAGCTATACTGCCTGATAACAAAAAGCATAGACGTCGGGGGGGGGGGGGGGGGCATATGGCCAGACTGTGACCTCCGTAATTATTCATTATGCGAGGGCCTGTAGATCTTCATCAGACTGCTGCAATAAGAATTAGCATGTGAACGAGCTGCATATGGAGATGGACTGACAAACAGGATGGTTGGAGATGGAATTCATACCCTCGCAAAGTGTCCAGTGAGCGCAGGCGCGTTTGTTTCGGTTTAGTTTCGGCGTTGTCCTGATCTTCACAAGCATGTGATCCATCCTGGAGGGACAATAACAAGGAACAGACAAAATAATGTCAGCGTTTAAGTACAATGTGGGATGTACAAGTTGCATTTGTCATCTCAACTATATATCAGCCTACTGTTGATTCATCTCATGTTCAAATGAGTATTGTCATGTAATGTTAATATGATGAATGTGCACAACTGGCAGACATGCAGCAGCAAACTGTATCCACTTGTTTATTCCCATTCATAGCTGTTCCCTTCTGACTGAGAAGTTGTGGACGGTAAAACCTGCAGAATTGAACTCTATGTGGGTGCGTCACTATAGGCGTCATGTCAACTGGTCATGTGATTGATCTGTTGATAAAAAACTATGTTGGTGCAGCTTTGAATAACTTTTCTCAGCTGATGCACCGACAATTTTTCAATTAAGCATCATGAGCTTTTAGTTGCTTTGTTTTTCTTTGAAGCTCAAGACATTAACTTGCTGTCAGATGTTGACAAGGTATGCTATTAAAACCCCTCTCCTGTAGCAGTGATTTATATTGTCTTTCTTCAGAGGTGCTAACGTTACATTATGTATTTTGGTGTTTCCACATTTGAGATTCAAAAAGCAGAGAGGTAGAAATAACGAGTAATAAAGACAATGTAGCAGTCGGAAAGAAGAATTGTGGCGTTCAAACTTGGACTTCACATAACAGTTATTGTTCTGAGATGTAAAAATGTTGACAAGACCAAAAATCTAAATTGCCACATGGGTCAGAACTTCTGAAAATGATGTTGGGCATCTTTCTGTCCTCTGTTCTGTGTGGCGGCGCCTCTTTTCCCCTCTCCCTGTAAAAGCAGCCCTCAGATGACTCTGGCCTGTTGCCCTCTCAGTTGGATTAGCCTGACTCGCTGGCCTCCACGCAGCAGTTTAAAGAGCCAGAGCAGGAAGACACCAGCGCTAATATGTCATGATGGATCTGCATGCCATTCAAACGGCTTATGGAAGACAGAGACCTCTTGCTTGGAAGAATGAGGGGAGCTATTCATGCTCACCAAAAACACGCCGCAGCTCTCGCAGCGAAGCAACATGATTGGATGGAAAACGTACAATTGGCTCTGCTAACATTTGTATCAATCATTCCATTAATGTCTCCCACCGGCTTGATAACTGGAGTCTCCGAGCGGTTTCGGTATGCAGCTCATGCTGCACGTTTGGCCAATGAAAACAATGCAGTGGAACTGTTGGATGAAGGCGAGTTTAACATTTGATTGCGAGGAAAACAGAAAGTCAATCATTTTTTGCAGTAAAGAAATAGAACAAACTTATTGCACAGTGCACTTCTGAATGTTTTAATTACAGTAGCAGGAACAAGTGTTAAGTGTTCTGCTATTGTTCACATGATAGTGATTACCAATGCTTGATTAATAACGGGATGGAAAGCAATGAATTGGTGTATGATTCATCTCGATTGAATCAATCAGATTGTGTAATGGTGTCATTTATTATGATATTAATCCAATGCTTTTTACTTACATTATCCGGCGAGTTCTGAGGGCCTCGGCAGCAAATGGTCTTAATAAATTTGGACGTACAACGCCTCCTGTAAAAGGAAGAAAAAGGAAAGGCTGCCTGCTGCTGATGGAACAGTAACGGTAAGGACATGTAGATTGGTAGTAATCATATGGGTACCTGTAGATGTAGGGTGCCATAATGAACAGGTTGGTAATCATGGCGAGGAAGAGAGCAGCCACCAGAATAGCTAAATAACACAATGGAAAGAGACACACATTGTGTAATCACACTGGACCACTGACCCTACGTCATAGCTTCTCTGTATAGATGTCCATGCCACGAGCTTTATACAATACATGTCTATCAGAAAATGATCTGACCGGGATAAAAAGCCTGATTACCAGTCCAAACTGTCTGATTTACTCGCCTCCAGACTCCCCTGTGGCTCCCGGTCTGTCAATCAGAGTCAGAGGTGATCCCTCATGTGACAAACAAGAACCTAATGGAAAATTCTTGGTCAATCCATCACAGAGCAATCACTCTGGGTAATCTAACCCCGCAGGCATCAGAAGAGGAACATGTAAGGCTACACTGGAACGAGGGTGCGAAGATGGAGGGAAAGAGTTTGACTGCCTGAGGCCGTCATGACAGAGGTGGGGTCAAGGCTAGTTATACTGCAACCTGGATGTCATTTCAGCTTATTAAATAAACGATCAAATAGATCCACATCATACAGCAAGGATCAGGTTAAAGTGTTGAATGATGATGACACCTTTAGTGGAATGATTATTTTCTGTCTGCCGAAAGGCCGAAAGGCACAAAAGCCAATTCAACTTAATCTCATGTTCCCTGTATTTCATGCAACAACGACGAGGTAAATCATTGCTCTCTCATCTGTGTCGGCCTGGTAGGGGATAAATCTGTAACACATAGGCACAGGAGATATCAGTGTGGTCCTCCTGCGTCACAGCGGAGCAGACGGGCGGGCAGCAGGTGCTGTGTTTGCCTTTTGTGGAAAAACAAACAGAAAGAAGCCATTTTAACCTGAGCTGTCATCCGCGCGATGACAGCCACTCTGAACAAAGAGTGGTCACTTAATCGCTACTGAAAAGTCATCACATCTCTGGTGTCCACTCATAAAAACACAATAAAGCTCTCAGCGCATGAAGGGAAACGGCTCTAAAGCGGGCCTGCTTGCTCTATTAGTTACTGTCAGAACAAATACAAAGTGAATGGAGGCGTTTTAAAACAACTAGATTAAGTCCAGTTCATTGATGTGTTTGCAAACTGAACACTTAATAGAAGTCAATATCTTATATTTCTTTGTAAGGATTACAGCCGCTGCAGGTGACTTGTGGTTTGTGGTACGATGCAGAATACAGTACTAACATGATTAAAGGGTGGGTCTGATAGCAGCTCCTTTCCTTGAAGCAAATGACCTCATGATGCCCTGCGGCCAATCAATCTGAGCTGCTGAACTTAACTTTTGAAAACACCAGGCAGGGCTTCAGCTGCTGACCAGACCGTTACTTAAGCTGAGCAAGTCCTATGGGGAGTTTGTACAATCACCAGTGTCTGAAGCTAATGGCTCATCATACTGCAGGCCTGCAGTCACACTGACCATATATCGGCTCACATAATGGCTACTTGCCCTTAAAAGTCTGATCCACAACATAATCTGCAATATTGTTAAGCAGGGTGTACATTATGTAGAGAGACACTTTCAACATCCCATTACGCCCTAATCCTTCTACACTCCCTAATGTATTACCCACAATCCTCCGCGCGCAGAGCGAGGCCTTGTAAACAAACAGAAAAGCTTTGCTTTTATCTCTTAAGAAAGCACGTCTTTTCTGATCAATACACCTCATGTCCCGGGAGATGGATGAGAAGTACTGCTCAGAAGATGTGGACATGCCAAGTGATTCTCCTCTTTGCTGACTCGATCGAGTAGAGAGTGGATCAACGGTTCGACCTGAGCATGGGCACAGGTTTCCTTACTGCCACTGTGTCACACCAGAGCAGTCGTAGTTTCATCATCATGTATTTTTCATCAGCAGACATCCGTGTTGTGCACTCACGCAGGTATGCATCTTGTGGTGTTTTATCCACAGTGTGCCTGCAGCTGGGATCACTGGCAGCATCTGTCATCTGGATCCAAACAGAATATTGACCACCTTCCTCATACGTCTGACTCCACCTGCATCCAAAAACAGTGACATCTTGAGAACCCTAATCATAAGCACAATAACTTTCCCTTTGAATTTAAATTTCCCAAGAAGCATACATTCATTTACTCTTCTCTTTTCCTGACTTTCCCTCTTTCAGCCTGATGATTTAAACTGTGAGGCTCAAGAGTGGCATCTAGTGGACATCACTAGAAATGCACCCGTTAGCTCATTTCTCACCATCTCCCGGTTCAGCCCCCCAAAACATGCATTACATGCCTGTATTGATCCACTGATGGGATGACATACTAGCTATCACTTGGAGTGTTCTTTCAAAGGGACGTAAATCAATAGCAGTAGAGTCTGGTTAGAGACCTCAGCATTGATCAAGGAAGCCCAAGTGCAGACCTCTGAGAGAGCAAGGAAACACACCTACAACTGAATCCCCGGCACCATGTTTACAGGTGACCCCCCCTCTTTCCTGGTGTGTTGTCAGTCCTGATTGTTTATATATGACAGCTGTCTCCCACAGTTAAAATCCCTGGTGAGGTTTGAACAGGACAGGCAGCTGTATCCTTTAATGAGCCCTTTTCATCAATATGGGAATGTCAGGTCTTATTAACCCCAAAAAGGCTTCTGATCAATATCCAGCGAGGTAGCTTAAGAGAGGGCATCACTCAGGTCCAGAAAGCAGGTCAGGATTACTCCCCCAGCTCTGTAAATAATCTAGCAGACTGCTGATGCCACCACACTATATTATGTCTGGAGACAAGGGCAATACACTCCCACCGCCACATGAGTAAACAAGAAACATTTCAGCTCTTTGAACTAAGTGAAAGTAACGGAAAGAAAATATTGATGCTCAGTTAGAACTTTGAACGTTTTACCCGCAGAGAGTTGCATTCCCCGCGTGTGAGTCCACTCGCATTGTCAAAGTGAATTTGGTGCTGATCACTGCAGATGCGTTGTTGTTACCGGCTTTAACATTGACCAAATGCTGGTAGAGACACTGGAAAGTAAAAACAGATGTACCACAATATATAACATTTAATGTATACTCAAAGCTTTAGGATGTCTGGAGGTCAGATTGTGGTTTCCAACACAGATTCAGTGCTATAGAAAGGATCCTGAGACGGATCTGAGCGGGTCAGGACACATTTAAGTATGAAATATGCATGAAAAATGCTCAAATTTACATGCCGGCCTTTACTAAGGCCCTGAAAATCCCATCATCTTTTAGTGCCTGACACATCTCAAAAAGCAGAGAAATCGGGAGACGTAGACGTCGTCTTTACCTTGTGACAATAATCTGAGACGTAGAAGACCTCCACTTCTCTGGGCAGCTGGTTATGAAACACTAACAAGGCCTGATCCATTTTTAGAGTCTCTCCTGCATAGATTCAAAAGATATACATCTGGTACACCAAGCTTTATTCACATCATAAAAAGAAGATAGCAACAGGGTGTATCAGACCACTATCTTCATCAAGATCACAACACCTATTCAACACTGACTGAGTTAGACTTTACACTACCTGACACTGTTTTCATTGTTTAAGAACAGTTTTATTTTCAGGACCAGATGTTGACACCAGAAGCTGTCAAGAGTTTCTGCCTCACTGGTATCCTGCACTTCAGTGTAATCTTGTATCACAACTGAAACATGGATTAATTTTGATCCAGCCTGTTTGACATCTCAGTGATGCCACATCCACTTAATGAATTCTTGCTAAACTCACCTGACTTCATGTGTCCTCCGCAGGCGCAGGTTAGAAGGATTAATGAAGTTAGACCCGCTCGAAGCACTCTCCTCAGCTCCATGGTGTTACTTGAAAACAGCCTCTTCCACTGCTCATCTTTATAACACCCATATAAATGTGTTCAAAGTGCAGGCTGCATGTGACATGTCATCTCATTAGTGATGTTTGGAATCCTATTTATGGCACAAAGAGATGAGGAGCACAATAAGATAATGAAAGTGGACAATTTTTAAAACCCTAATTGTGTGAGTTTGTGTTTAGTTGTAGAGGTCAGAGAGACCAACACAGCCTCTCCAACCTAAAGGTTTCATTCCAAGTCACAGCTTCCTTTGCTTTCCTTTGCAACCAAACACTGGAGCGCCACTCTCCTCTCCACATCCGGCTGCTCACTTGTCACATCCTCTCTCTCTCCTCATTTCATTAACCAGCTCATTTCCCCGAGCGCTCGCTGTGACAGATGAGTTCACTGGGTCAATCTCACAGGAGCAGCTCATTAACCTTTGACATGAACTCCACACGGCCAAGCGGCAGAGCTTGCTCTCATATCTGCTGCAGACACATTAGTCGCAGTGGAATATTATTTTGATGGGAAAAGGTTATGTGTAATATGTTTGCATATCTGTTACAATAGCTGGCCTCATCTGTGCCTTGTTCAGCTGTTTATGATTAAACCCACTTTGTCAGGTGGCTCAGGAGGAGCCTATCAGCAGGGAGGATTTCTGCTCAGGCTCCTGCAGGGGCAGCTAAGCAGGCCCTGTGACACTGCTCATGTGTGGAATCTGTTGCTCTCAGCAGGGATCTGCCTCTGTGTAGCAGAGAGCTGGACCGCCTCTGTGCATGAACAACAGTCTGCAAACATGGTGAGTACACAACCTCTCCACAGTGTGTGTGCAGCCTCACACAGGGCTGCTCACTGCCTCTCACACCATTTGACATTCACTTAATCTGAACTAGAAGTTTGTTTTTATTATTGTTGCTGATTCAGGGTGTAGAATACATATAGTCCCATGTTAGGGTTAAGATATTGTGTATGTAGGATAAGAAGCACATTGTTCTTGTATGTCAGTGTGTACGGTTGTATTGTACCAGTGTGTGAGATGAGGGTTCAACCAGTGGTTATTGTCTGTGCTGTCCATTGTCTGTGCTGTCCACTCCAGATAGAGCAGATTAGAGCGTTGCTATGATACCTGTTGATGTCATTGTTCTGTTGCAGGCTGTGTCTGTTTGCTCCTCTCGGGGCAGACTTCAAAAGCTCCCCCTGGATTGTGCAATATAATCAGAACAAATACAGATGTTGTAATACGGACGAGTACAGTTTAGATTTGGAGTCAGGGTCATGATGTCTGACTGAAATCAGCACAACTGACTTAAAATGCATGTGACTCTGCATCATGTGTCAAGATTAGGAACCAAAAGGGAGGACAAATAGGCCTCACCCCCTCCCACCACGACCACATACCTTTGAACCAGCTAGTTTCTAACCCAGGAATTCAGTCATTGTTTCCAGATGGGACCCTTTTGAACCAATCACAGTTTGTGTTTGTGAAACTGCCCCTCTTGGATCTGCTGCACTCTTTAACTCTGATCTGTCCTTCCAGGCCGGTAAGATTCAGAGTCTGACTGAGGAGGAGAGGGCCCACCTGCTCCCACTGCTACGAAACGCTCAGTGGGTGGAGGTCACGGGACGGGACGCTATTTACAAAGAATTTATTTTTAAGGACTTCAACCAGGTTGCGAACTTACTTTCACTGCATTTCATTTCAAAACCCCACAGAACTATAAACTTCAAGATTGAATGACAATGTTCTGTCTCCAGGCGTTTGGTTTCATGTCAAGAGTGGCTCTGCAAGCAGAGAAGATGGACCATCACCCTGAGTGGTTCAACGTCTATAATA
This sequence comes from Macroramphosus scolopax, assembly GCA_901007825.1. Classification (NCBI taxonomy): domain Eukaryota; kingdom Metazoa; phylum Chordata; class Actinopteri; order Syngnathiformes; family Centriscidae; genus Macroramphosus; species Macroramphosus scolopax. The sequence goes on along the minus strand of CAAKHC010002831.1, from coordinate 27,485 downwards.
AGGTATAAAGGAACTACACACATGACCACATAGAAATCCAGGAATCAAAGTTGAAAATAACTGTCAGATAGACTGTCAGGCATAATAATGTTTGCAAGGGTTGTCTGGTGATGTCTGAATCGCATGTCCCCACACGTCCTTGTTTTAATTAAGTTAACCTGCATTTATAATCAGAACATAGAAAAACATGCTGCTGTCATCGCCGTTTGCCAAAAGCGTTGTCCTGATAATTACAGAATGTCTTGCTCACACGGGTGAATGTTGTTTCACTCTTTAGAATTGATTCTGATTCTTGACGTCTCTGATGGTTTTATCACATAAACATAAAATGAAGGCCTTCGCTTGAGCCAACACGTCAACCGCTTTTATCACATGCACTTTGATTAATTCCAGACGGAGACTTCAGAGATGAATATTCAACTGTACTTCCTCTTTGGGGTTCAATGTCAGTAGGAAATCTAGTGGATGTTGGCCGACTTGACAGATTTCCTTCAACATGTTCACATTTCCATTTTCCTGCTCCCGCCCAGGTGCAGATCACTCTCAGCACACACGACTGTGGGGGGCTGTCCCAACGCGACATCACTCTGGCCACCTTCATTGACCAGGCGTCTCTGATGTGAGCGACACTTCAGTCGCTTCAACTGAGAAATGCTGGAAAAGCTCCTCACACAATCATTCCAATGATAAATTCCCGATGCAGAACAATGTTTCCTTAGAATAAGAAATCCTTGTTTTCCATTTCAGGGGATAATGTAGCAGTCTGTGAAAGGTCAAGTGTGTTTTTGAAATTAAACTAATAGAAATAAAATAATTCCTCTTATTACTGATAACATTAATGGAACAAGCGTCTATCACCAAGTGTCTGATGTGTTTTGTACTCGGGCAGTAAACTGTTATTTTGTGCAAAACTATTATCTGTTCTTGTTTTGTATCAAACTGTTCTTGATGTAAATGAAACATGACCAGAAAATCCAATCAAGACTGAATGCATTTAATTGAAACAGAACACCAAGGAACATCTGCTGTGTCCGTCTACAAGTAGAACTCTGTTAATATAACTGCTCTTTGTTAATATTGTTTGATCTGGATTATTTGGTAGTACAACCAGCTGAGCTTCTTGATTTAAAAAAAAACAAGGACGCACACTGATGTCAACAGATATTAAACAAAACTCTTATAGTCATGTACAATGAAACCCTCACATGTTTAGACATATTATACTTGGATGACAGACTTTTTAATAATTCAGTCTAATAGACCGGAAACAATGAAAGCATTGGAGATCTGACAATCGGTACATAATCAAACATTTAAAGACTGAACGAAGTTAGTACTTTCTGTGTCGTTCACTTATTACATTGCAGTATGTGTTAATGTGTTTGAGTTAGTTTGACCACCCTGCGTATATCTGACAGAGCAGTGGACCTTCATGGTGTTTGTTACGCAGACAAATCCCTGAGGATGTTAAGAGAAAAGTAGTACGACAGAACAAGTCCAAACCTCTGAAGGCACAGAGGTGAACGCTCATTATTGCTACCAAACTACAACAACAGAGGTCATGACTGATGGTAGATTTCACAGCAGGTAGTCACTGTCAGGTTCTCCTAAAAGATTCCCTTGTTATTCAGGAGACATTTCTGTGCCAATGAATTTTGCGAAGATCTTTCCAAAGCAAATCGCCATGAATGTTAGTTGGAAATGTCTTTCCTTTTTTTTTTCTTTGCGGGAGTGTGGGTATTCGCTCTGTTACTGTTCACAGTATCTCCCAATGATGATGGTATTAGCTCAAATGGTCCTCTGGTTGTCATCAGTCAGGCACCGACTGAAAGCTGGCTGCATTATAACCTGAAGACTGACAGGACTGAGCCCCCAGACATGTACGAACATCAATACATTCATGTCTGATCTCTTGAAAACTGTTTGCATGTAAAAACAAAACACCAAAAAGACACACAAATGAAGCGACTGATAAAACACCCAGTGGTCACACAAATGCTAAAATCTGATAAGCTGTCATTCTTCATGATTACTTTTTGTAAATTGGTAGAGCATCCCCCCCCTTCATAGTTGCATATTGCACAAAAACAGAAATAAATTCATGGAAAAAAACAATTCAAAAGACCGAGCGAAAGAAGCAACCAAATCTTTTGGTGTTACAGTATGCATCATCAACATGTACTGATAAACTTTAACAAATGCATCCAGTAAACAGACAAGGCAAGGACTGAATTTTTACCAACAAAATGATCCTCTCTGTCAAAACGTCAATCACAGTGCATCTCTATCTTTGCAGTATCAGAACATCTAAGAACACTTGAACATCGTCACATGCCCTGACATTGGAAAGCTTGGAAAGAATTGGAAGTAAACAGTCGCCCTGTCAGAATGTGTCTCAGTGGAAGAAAACATTACAATTGCATTGAGTAGAAGCTGAGGTAGATTGAATTAACAAAACAAGCTAGTACACAGGTGACCATACAGGATATGATGCATTTCTGCAAACTTGAGAACTTACACTGGATCTGGGATCAGATTTTGAATCTTTACTTAACCAGTCAGCCATGAGTTTGTTTTCCAATCTGAAAAGCAGTCGATGCAATAATCAATGAATCAACGTGGCTGCTAGGATTTGGATTCCACTAGCTGCTTTCAAACTATTCCTGTTTACAATTTCTCCCTTTAGGAAAGTTTAATTAGTAGAAATGTATTGAATAGTTATGACATGAAAATCTCCCACAATGCAACTCGTTCTCCCTCCATCTACAGATACAACCAATGTACATTGACCACGAATGCAGACTAAATGAATGTCGTAATAAGTGGAAACAAACAATGTGTACATGATTACAAACTTGTAGCATAACATTAGAGGTCTAAGTGATTTAACCTGATATATTATTGCAAGGTCACTGCAAGAATGCTGTTATTAGAAAACTATTGCATGATGGTGGTGCCCTTAACCCTTCCAGGGGCCTCCACACTGCACACTGAGCCAGTCTGGAGCAGTACACCAGGTTTCATGCTAGAGGGAGGCACACTGATTCCAGCATGCCGTCAGTGGTTTGTGTTTTTGCTCAACCATTAGAGAGAAACTGATGGCAGCAGGCTGAAATGGTCAGGCATTAAAAAACTAAGCGGAGGGATTCTCGCAGCGAAGTCAGTACAGATTATTACAGATGTTAAACGGAAGCTAAAATTGAAATGAACTGTTAAAACAAATAGAATATTTCATATTCACACACATACATACACACAACATAGATTCATAAAATCAAAATAAAGACGGAAACTGGATTGAAATCAATCATTTCAATCAACTCCATTGTTACAAGTGATAGCCCTCTGGACCGATTACAATGAGGATGGCTTGTGCTTTAAAAATCTTGCAGATGTTTTCCTTATGTATGCAGGATAAGGCGACCATTGAGCGAGCTGGGATAGGAAGGCCTGATCCGGTTTCAGTGGGCTTTGCCGTTACCGTTCATGTGGTTGGTGTTTGAGTTGGCCACCTCAGTGCTGTAGAGACAGTCCAGGAAGCCTCGGGAGATCTCAGTCACCATGGATCTGTCTGGGATGGACTGGGCCATACCGTATATGGCTCCCTGAAACGGCCACAGCACATCAGGGAGTTAAGAAATTCACATTACAAAAGAAACATCTACAATCAAATGACCACAAACAGGTGATAATGATCACTCACTCATACTTGAAGTACTGTTTTCCTACATTTAGGATTATACTTTTAACCACTAGAGAACAGATTGTATACACAAGGTGTAATAGATAAATATATTTCAATTTGGGAAAAGGTTAAGGAGGACAGAGGTGAATGGGTTGTGTGACTGCCGTGATTTATTTACAAATTAACCTTTTAATTAATTTCTTGAAAGCAAAATAAAGTACAAAATAAATTAATGAAGAAATGCAGTAATGTTCCGTTTTCATAAAGATTTCCTCCTGACGTGGATTCACTAGTTATCTCAAATATGCTGATGTTATTGAGGTCTTAGTCATTGCCTTGAATATGCAATGTAGGTCTTCGTCTGTAAAGTCCTTGCACATGGAATTTGTGAGCTGTCGTTGTGCTACTAATAAACCGGCGTGGCGCGGCGCAGGCCTGAGACAGATGGGTGGAGCTTCCTTATAAAACCGGCTCACAAAACAACATGTGCTGCATGTGTCAACTTGAAAGGTCGGCCTGTCACGTTAGGAAAACAAAAAAGGCATGTGTACCTACAGCATGGTTGAACAACTGACCCTGATCCTGGGTACTGATCCACATACATTTACAAGGTCCGCGTTGTGTGTGTGACTCCAAACAAACATTGTAATTTAGAGTTCAGCACAGTGAATGACTCCCTTTACATATGTTACTGTAGAGATGGCGTGTAAAAGGCAGTCTTCTCACCATTCCTGTGGTTTTCTCTTTAGGGTTCTTCATGATGACGGCAACCTGCTCTTTGACATCCCTGATAAACCGATCAACAACACCTGCCTGGGTGTGCAGAACGGTGCAGCAAATGTGGATGCTGTGAAGAGATCATACATTTGTTATACTGATGAACATTTAGGGTGTCAATAAATCTGTCAAATTGCTATTACATAATTTATATCTACCTGGATGGGTACTGCAAGGTGTTCAGATTCCAGCCTTTTGACGTCAGTGCATTAGACAGACGGAAAATATCAAAAACGTCTGAGCCTATTGCCACCACGGACACCTCTGGATCCCCGAACACAAACACGCCTTTTATCTTGCGGGTTCTGAAAAGAAAAAAGTTTCAATGTTGGAGAAACTGAGATGGATTTAATCCGACTGGAAGACCTGCTACAAAATATGGAAACTGGAGGTAAGTGAGGAAGTATCTAACGATACAAGTCTGACCTAATACTTTTTTGCTGCTGTAATACTCATTTCGGCCACAGGAGGCTGAAAAGCACCACTACCCATGTTTGAAATAGGACTACAAGCTCTCATGTGTTCTTGCAGTGTTCTGTTTCTGAAAGCAGGTTCATCAAACAGACTTTAACTCATAACTCTGGGTTGACTAACCCCAAGATGTGAAACTCCCTAGCATTTAGTTCCAGAAATAGTGCAATCAAGTTTGAGAGTGTTCACTCCGAGTTAGGTGTATGCTACAAATTAAAGAAGCCATCATCAACGAAGCCTGGATACTCTGATTAACCACGGCAACAGGTAAATAAAGAGAGGAGCCTCAATAAAAACATGATATGCATCATAAGTTATGAAATTTATATTATGACTTCTCAATAGTCAATAGTCAATAGCATAAACAGTCAGGTAGCAGCTGAATTTGGAGAAGTGGAGAATGGAGTCAATATTCTCCACATTCTCAACTTCTGTGAACATAGCTTAGTGGCGCTCTTCCATCTCTTGTGGCCAAAATGAGAATTAACAAGGATAACAAACAGATGATTCTGTAGAAAAATGTTTCTCCTAGAGCCAAACGGTGTTTATTAACACACTGAGCCACAAAGCTAAAGGTCTTACTCGGTTCTGATCTTGCGCGCTGCACTGATGATCTTCCTGGTTGCATCAACGTATCCATTTTCCCCCATGTGCATCATGGTCGCCCAGCAGGCAGCAATGATTCCTCCCGGCCTGGAGCCTGCTACAGAGGGCGAGGCGTAGATTCCACCCTGCCAGTCTGGAGCTACAAAGTACTGATAGTGACGGTACTTCTTATCGCTGTAGAGGATCACAGAGGAGCCTTTGGGAGCGTAGCCGTACTAGAGATTGTGAAAAACACAATGTTGAATTAGTAAAACAATAAAAGTACAAAAACCGGTGAAGATAAAAATTGGTCATTGAATTCCATGACGACCGTGTCAAGCACAGAATAATGTTTATTGCTGGTATTTGTTATAAGATTTCATATCTTGCTAAACCTTGCTTAATAACAAAACGAGGTGAACAACTGGCCAACAGATGTTTGATATATATATATATATATAAATATACGCATGTGCATATACAATTTCTCAGTATAGTACAATATTAACACCAATATATAAATATGATATAATGCATGTTTTGTTCTTTTAATATAGCAGGTTCAGTTTAAGATTAAAAAGAAGCTTTAACTTGACGGCAGATGTACAGCCACTCCTCACCTTGTGCGTGTCTGCAGAGATGCTGGTAACACCTTTTACCCTGAAGTCGAATGGAGCGAGTGTGTAGCCAGCCTTCGCCATGAAGACAATGAGGAAACCTCCCAAACAGGCATCCACATGCAGTGGGAGGTTGTAGCGTACAGCCAGCTGAAACACACCGTGCGAAAGTTTAAGAGACTTCTCTATTTTATTCCAGAACAGATTTGGAGGAAAATTTTTTCACTTCTGACCTTAGCTACTTCCTCAATGGGATCCATGATCCCGTGGGGAAACTGAGGCGCCGAGCACACAAGCATGGCCGTGTTCTTGTTGATGGCTCTCTTCATAGCCTTTGGTAACATGGAAGAGGAGAACAATATGGGAATAACTGATGTGTAAGAATAGCAGGCTTAAACTCACTGTCTACACATTGTGTGTTCTCACCTTCACGTCTACTTTCATAGTTTTGTTGTCGAGGGGAATGTGAACAAGCTTCATCCCAAAGTAGTGGGCTGCTTTGTCGAACGCTGCGTGGACGCTCACTGGTGCAAGACTGAAGAAATGATAACAAACCAACAACAACGTTAGTCAGGAACTAGCCTTGAAACTATGTCTCATTTTCAAATACCAAAGCACATTGTGCGACATTTACAAGCTATTCAAATATAAGTCTGAATTTTAGAAAAGAAACAAAAAAGGGAGGCAATATTCAGACAGAAGGTTGGAGAAAAGCAACAAGGATAAACCGATTAGCCATAACATTATGACCACCTGCCTAATATTGTGTAGGTCCCCCTTGTGGTCAAAACAGCCCTGACCCGTCGAGGCATGGACTCCACCAGACCTCTGAAGGTCTGCTGTGGTATCTGCCACCAAGACATTAGCAGCAGATCCTTTAAGTCCTGTAAGTTGCGAGTAAGAGGGACTCCATGGATCACTTGTTTATCCAGCATATTCACCAGATACTGGATTGGATTGAGATCTGGGGAATTTGGAGGTCAGGTCAACATCTTGAACTCGTTGTCGTGTTCCTCAAACCATTCCTGAACCATTCGTGCAGTGTGGGAGGGAGCATCATCCTGCTGACTGAGACCACTGCCAGTAGGGAAGATCGTTTCTATGAAGGGGTGTACTTGGTCTGCAACAATGTTTAGGTAGGTGGTACGTGTCAAAGTTACATCCATATGAATGGCAGGACCGAAGGTTCCCCAGTGGAAGATTGCCCAAAGCATCACACTGCCTCTGCCAGCTTGTCTTCTTCCCATAGTGCATCCTGGTGCCATGTCTTCACCAGCCATCAACATGGCCGGGTGGCCACATTCTTCCATTTCTCCGTGGTCCAGTTCTGATGCTCACATGCCCTCTGTAGGCACTGACAGGGGTCAGCATGGCCACCCTGACCGGTCTGCGGTTACGCAGCCCCATACGCAACAAACTGCAATGCACTGTGTGTTCTGAC